>JACEGR010001795.1:0-151986 GCA_014170235.1 Listronotus bonariensis | reverse complement strand
TATTACCGCTGCAAAGATATCTCAAAGAGGTTTAACAAAATAGCACATTTGATATATTTATCTGTTATAGATTTGGAAATATGACCAATGACCATATACAGACTGTACACGGATAGGATTTACAAGATGACAAATGGACCAAAAATTTCATTTTTCGAAAAACAGTCATTCTTCATAAAAGTTTTTGCTTCTAAGAAAAATATGATTCAGGAAGAAAAAATTGTTGATTTTGTATACAGGTTTCGCAAAAACTTAAAAAACATGATTTTTCTCTAAAAGTAAACAACCTTTTCTTTTTCATTTTTAGGCAAAATTTCAAAACGTAAATTTATTTAGAATAAATAAGTGTGTAATCGATAAAAACAATAATACAAAATTTTATTTAACTCTAACTCCGTAATTTGGCAAAAATGCGTTGATCACATTAGTTTACAACTGAAAAATAGGGTTTTTAAGAATTTGGTGGAAGTAGGTGTATGAAACGCTAATTATGAGTTTTTAGGTCAATTTTTATTATAAAAATTTAAAGTAAATAATTTTTATAACTCCAAAATTAGTTTCATGAAACTTTTTAATATAAAATCATTTGAAATTCTATTCTAAATAAATCTTTCTAATGTCATTTTGCCTTAAAATGGAAAATAAGGGTAGTTTATTCTTGGAGCAAAATCATGTTTTTATGTTTTTGCGAACCCTGTATTCAAGATCACCATTGTCTCTTCGTAAATCATATTTTTTTACAAACAAAAAATGTATAACTTTTTATCGAAAAATGAAATTTTTGGTCCATTTGTCCTCTTGTAAACCCCATCCGTAAACAATCTGTATATTAGCTTAGTGACTTATTGTTCAAAAATGGCCCGATACTTCGGTTTTTGAGTAGAAGCAAATGCTTTATACAGTGAATAAAGTATGTCAACATTAGTAGATTTTTGAACAGACCCACCTCAAAAAGTCCTGCTGGCACCCCCACCCCCCTCAAAGTTGGTTAAGGGATTGATATAGTTTTTTTCTAATATCTTCTAAACGGTAAATGATAAAAACTGATTTTAGTGTCGTTAGATAGAGCACAAAATTCTGCAAAATAGTAACACTAAAAATTGTATTTTTGTTGATTAAGTAAAATTCTACAACAAAAAAATGTTGGAGGGGAGCATCCACACGGCACTTTTTACGATATATCTTCCAAACCATCCACCAAATAAAAAAATATAGGATACAAAAAATAAAGACCAAAGTTTTCCCTATCGAATGGTGTATAACATTATACTATTATCTTTAAAAAAAAGCTACCAGTGGCGTACAAAAGTAGCACTACACCAGTATAGTACCTAAAAATAGAAATTTTTAATGTTATACTTTTAATTTTTTTTTAATATTTTTACTTTAGTTTTATTAATTTATATTTATTTCAAATTCTGCATACTAGAAATAATAAATAATCACATTACACGGAAAAAAAAATTACCAGTATAAAAATCAAGACGTGTGGATTGAGTTTGGTACTGGTAAAAATATAAGACATATTTCGTGTATCGAAATTGCTAAAAAAATCAATGAAAAAGTCTAGCCCCTTTTTTTTATTCACTAACCGGTTGCGATACCACGTCCTCCTTTTATAGAAAATGAAAAAAGTGTTGGGAAGCTTGGGAATCTTTTCCGGAAGTTACAGCTACTTTCATTGACTTATTGCAGCATTCAAAAAACCTTCATCTCGGCAATTAAGTGTGATCTCAAAATTCGTTGTAACCATTTACGATAAACATTCTGATAGTAGCAACATTGATGTTTGTCAAATGCAACTTTTTACCCAAAAAACCGAACGGTTGAGAATTTACCCCAAACAATGAATGCTTTAGCACTTCACATTAATCAATGCATTTATCAAGTTTTTGTTTAGGGTAATCTCTGCCAACCAGTGGTTTAACTTCCATGTCCATCTGAATGGGGATGGATTTTAGAGAATACTAAATGGACACCACTGTGGACTACTTTAAAAATGAAAAAATATCATCTGATACACTATTAAAATGTAAATGTAAGATTTGTGGCACAAATTGTAAATGTTTTTCAAAAGTTTTTAAAATGTACCAGATTATGTTTGTGTGCGGAATGTTATAATTAGGTATTTTAGGTTGTGTAATAATGTGTTTGTTTTTTATTGATGTTATATACAGTGTGTCCCAGGATAGATGTTACAAGAGGACAAATGGAACAAAAATTTTTGAATTTTAAAATGAAATTTTGGACAGACCGGTCGCATGGTCCAAAAGTAATAAATATGAAACTTTACTTCAATTGGTATTAAAAGGCGAGTAAAATTGACAAAAATAGTTTTTTTTACTTAACGTGTTTAACTTTAAATTTTGACATAAAATTTAGTTCTCTACAACATTTACCTATACAATTTTGTCCTATTTTTAAAAATAAAGGTACTTTATTCTTGGTCATTTATCATATTTTTAGTTATAACTTGCCCTGTATATTACCAATTGAAATCAAATTTTGTATTTATTAGTTTTGGACCATGCGACCAGTTTCCCAAAAGGACGATTAAAAATTCCAAAATTTTTGGTGAATTTGTCCTCTTGTAACACCTATCCTGGGACACACTGTATAAGCCATATTTGTTGTGTATCTTTATAATAAAAAGTTATTATAATACTGTTGTTATTTATTTAAAAATATAATGAATCAAATTATAAAACAAAAGAAATAAGTAAATAAAATGTAAAGTATAATTATTAATTAATAAATCTAAAGTGAAAAATAATCTTTTAAAATTAATAGAATAACATTAAATATTTCGATTTCTAGGTACTTTACTGGTGTAGTACTAATTTGGTACGCCACTGGTAGCTTTATTTTGATATGTTTAATGTTGTTAATTTGTTTTTTTTTTTGTTATTGGTTTGAAAGATATATGGTAAAAAGTGCCGTATGGATACTCCCCTTCGACTTTTTTTGTTGTAGAGTCTTACCAAAAAACAAAAATATTATTTTTAATATTACTATTATGCGCAATAAGGTAATATTACCAATTAATATAACTAAAGTGAGAAATATTCTGAAAAAAAGTATAACATTAAAAATTTCTATTTTTAACTACCTACTATACTGGTGTAGTGCTACTTTTGTACGCCACTGGTAGCTTTAATTTAAAAGAAAATAGTATATTGTTATACACCATTCGATAGGGAAAACTTTGGCCTTAATTTTTGTGTCTTATATTTTTTTTGTTTGGTAGACGGTTTGGAAGATATATCGTAAAAAGTGCCTTGTGGATGCTCCCCTCCAACTTTTTTTATATTGGAGATTCTTACGTAATAAACAAAAATACAATTTTAATTATTACTATTTTGCAGAATTTTGTGCTCTATCTAACGACACAAAACTATATCAATCCCTTAACCAACTGTGAGGGGGTGGGGGTGCCAGCAGGACTTTTGAGGTGGGTCTGTTCAAAAATCTACTAATGTTGACATACTTTATTCACTGTATAAAGCATTAAATTTGCTTCTACTCAAAAACCGAAGTATCGGACCCTTAAGTCACTAAGCTATATCTATAACAATAGAAGATATACGACGCATTAAGATTTGAAAACTCATATTTCCGAAACTGTAAGAGAAAATCATGTTAGATGTGGTAAATTCTTAAGGGTCTTAAAAATGCCATTTTAATATAGAATTTCTGACGATGGCCTTATATCGGAAACTATGACACATTAAATATATCAAATGTAGCATTTTTACGGCTTCCATTAAAAAAAATCAACTTAGTGTTATTACTTTCAAATAAAAGTCCATTGAAAAAAATATATTACAAAACTGAATTCTACGTATAAGTCCCTAAAACTTTTCAATTTACATTTTTTTTAGTGCCTGATGGCCAAATTGACAAAAATTGAAAAACACTCTGTATCTTTAAAACGAATTAGGTTAGCCATGATTTACTTTAATCACTGTTTCAAAGGCCTTTTAATTTTCTTTCAACCGTTCTAGACTTGTAACGTAGGTTTTCACGGATGGTTGAATGTATAGTGGTATTTTTCTGAGTTTGCCACTTTTGCATAGTAGCAAATGAAATTATTGTGCTGTTGTGTTGTGAAAATGTGGCCCCTTAAAAATTTTCTGCGTACAACACAACAGCACAATAATTTCATTTGCTACTATGCAAAGTGGCAGTGCTAACTCGTCATGAAATAACTTTTTTTCTAAAATATGGATCCTTATACTTTTTCTGATTTTTATTAGCAAAATGATAGCAAAAATTTAACACAACTCAGCACAATATTTTAATTTAATGCTATGCAAAGTGGCAGTGTTAACCCGTCATGGAAAAATGTAATTTTTTCAAATATACCAATTCTTCTAATTTTTATACATTTTTATTAACGACACAGGATGGCACAAATTGTACACATCCCAGCACAATAGTTTAATTTGCTACTATGCAAAGCGGCAGTGCTAACTCAGTTGTGTTTTTAGTTAAAAAAACAAGATTCTGTTCATTAAAAAAATTATTCACAGTACATGATAGCACAAGTTAAGCATAAGTCAGCACGATGCTTATTTTAAATGTGGTGCAAAGTGGCAGTGCTAAGTGTAGGTACCAAAAACTACCCCTATTTTATTTATTTTATATCTCATAAATAAATCCATAAATAAAGTTTTTTTTAACGGCACAGAATAGCACAAAAAGCACAAATCAACACTACTACCACTAAGTATGTAGACATCACTTTTCTCAATTATAATTATGTATTTTCTTAGAACACCCTGATATTTAATCCACTATAAAAACCATATTGAAGAAGTTTGGGATTTTCTGTACCACAAGCGGTACTGCTAATTGAAAGGTACAAATAAAAAAATGTTGACCTTGCACTATAATGATCTATTAATATGATATCATATAGTTTTAAGTGTTAGTTAAAAGAAATAATTAATTACATTGTTATGAAAATTGAAGAAAGAGAATTGAAAAAGTATTTACTTTATAGGGGAAGTCCGGGCAAAGTTATACCTTAAGATGTTTGAGCCTTTATCAAAAAAGGTATAGAGATAGCAAAAAATAAATAACATAAATCAATCTTTATTAATTGCGTCTACATATTTTGTGCTCATTTAAGTTCACACGTAAAAAAATGAGTAACTAAAAATAAAATTCAAAATCGTGTCATGATATTCACTTTGACAATACTCCCGGGTAAAGTGGATATGATGCCCGGGTAAAGTGAATAACTACCTTCGAATTATACATATCTTAAAAATATATTTTGTAATAAAACTTAATACAGTAAAAAAACTTTAATTTGCGTTTAAAGGAAATATGTTAAAAATTAAGAATGGCAGTAATCACAGATAAGTATAGTCTTCATTGCCTTCGATGGCGGAGCTTTGTCCATGACACCATTTCAGACATGTACGACATCAAATTCAATCTTCAATTGGATTATCTTTTTAATAAGTATATATTTTACCAAATCATAAAATATCTTTGGGTTTTCTATTTTTTTTTGTTTTGTTAATCTTCTTAAGCATTTATTCAAGGAACGTTTTTTGATTCTACATTTAGATTTTTAGTTATATTCCTTACTTTATTTTCTAAAACTTTTGCTTTTGCTTTTGCTCTTTTTAGATATATAGGCGTCCATGCTTTTAGACAGACGTTTAGCTTCGTCCCTTGATCTTCATTGGAAACTGTACGGAATCTGCCGAATTTTGACGTAACGACACCACTCTTGACTAGTCTGTATATTTACGTATGTTTATAATAGTTATTTATTAGATAAGTGAGTTATATTACATATAAGTCACGCAAGAAAAGTTTAACAAGGGCGAGAGAGGTAATTTTCTTAAGTGACTTATATGTAATAACTCACGTGTCTAATACAAAATTTTATCCAACACTTTCGTATAAATCGTTTTTAATATCGAAAATAATTTGAAAACGTCATCCATTATTTGTTACTTGTCATTGTCAACACCAGCAACAAAATTTTGTATTTTTTGAAAAGCAAGCTTGTTTGGTTGTAATGCATTTTGTTGGTAACTACGGGTTTGTTAAAGTCTATAATTCACTAGTGAGCTAAAGGGTACTTTAGCTCACTAGTGACTTATAGTACACTTTATATCCTCAAAATCTGATCAATTATGTAGATATTATATGTACGTGTTGGATAAAAATTTATTTTAAAAATGGTGGTACCTACCTATCTGATTGGTCTATTTCATAATAAGGGAAATAATCATATATTATATCCATAGATAACCTACATTTAGATCCGCAGTGGCAAGAAGCATTTTTCGGATTTTTACGACCGCGCGCAGTGGGTGGACGAACATGCGCACTTAAAAGCCGTGGCAAAATACAAACACCGGCACTCCGTACCCTTCGTCCGCGGTCTGACCGTAACGCTCATTAGCTACCGTACTTCGAACAGAAAACCAGGACGCGGTCAACACTTTCTTTCCTATAATGCGAATAGTTTGTTTGGGTCCGGGTGCGTTTACCCTCAACTGGCTTGCGTACAAACCGGTTTTTTCGCCCATGAAATGTAACTTTTGTTTCGCGCAGGTTATAACATTAGCAATCCATCGAGATCAGTGATTATATCACAAGACCGATAAATTTAATCAATTAAACTACCCAACAATATTTTGTGTAAGACTTTTCTTGGAAAATAGTTGAATGTACAATAATCAATAAAATCAGGAGACCGCGCCGCGGTTATTTTGAAATCAAATACTTGGGACCGCAAAGCGGTCGAGGGTTTTAAAAATTATTGTTCATAAAACTATTTGCCAAACCAATCCTACAAAAATATTGAGACTCTTGTAACCGTTTTACTCTTCCCCAGAGACAGATGTATGTGTAAAATTAGTATGTGTTTTTATAGTTTGTACAAGGTAAGGTACCTTTTTTTTAGTCTTCATATATTCTGTAGGTCAATTCATGAAAAAAGTAGTATGTATTAATAATATTCCGTTTCTAATGTATTACAGATCAATAATAGATGGGTAAAACCTAAAAAAATTAATAAATGTGATTTAAAAAAAGTTTTGTTATTAAACATTTTTTACTTACGGGTTTAGCACAATCCGACATGGTCCAATGGTAATAGTTTGCTGAAGTAAATTTGGAGTTTGGTGCTGAAAGGTTTGGTTTTTGGGAATATGCATCTAAAAGTGAAAAAAGTGAACAGGTTTATTTTAACATTAGAAATGAAAATGATTAAAATAATATAACTGAAATTTTTTGAACTTGTAAAGTAATAGAGGTAAAATTAAAAATGATTAAATTATAGCCACTCTTGCTGACCAAATGTGACCAAAAATGACTAAAAAGAGACGTCAATAAGACGTCAGCTTGCTGCTTGGGTATACACCCTTAATTTTTTTACCGCCATTAGGTAACATCCTGTATATTACCTACTGCCTTAAAATAAATAAGGTGTATATTTAACTGTTTTATACTTTTGAAAGGTGAAAGGGAGGACCTTTTTTTGCTCTTCACTTTTTTCGTAAAAGTTAATTTATTTTTTTAATTCTTGCCCCTCAAATCCATTTCTGCATACGGGCCTGTTAGGTTTATGATCCACAAAATATACATACATATGTCAGTCAGTTGAGAATTTTATTGACGACTTTTGGACCTTCATATCTTTATAACCGTTTGAGCTAGCTTCATAAAAAATGGGCTTCTAGTGGTCCTTATGGATATAAATAAACACATGTAGTTTCATGTGTTTACGTTAAATATGTTTAAAGTTTAAACTTTTTTTGTATGGAGACCCCTTTAACCCGCCTATTTTTTAACTTTTTTTTATTTTCAGATTTCTTCCTATGCTTACACACAATTACCGAGCTGGATTCTAAATTTCATTTTTCTAGATTATCTAGAGATGGGTTAGGTTTTTGATCCATAGTGTCAGTAAATCAGTCAGTCAGTGGAAAATAGACGACTTTTGGTTTATATGTTTATAACCATTTGAGCTAGCTTTATAAAATTTTGGGTTCTAGTTCTTCTCTCCTAATAGATATAAATAAAAACACATAGTTTCATGTGTTTACGTTAAATAGGTTTTGAGTAATGGAGGACTCAAAAGTGGCACCAAGTGGTTCGTGTAAAATAACACGCGGCACTGTAGCCAGTTCCTTTGCTTGAACTTGGCTAGATCCTTTAAAATTTCATATCAGCTAGTAAACTACGAAAAACCCCAAAAATCGCTAAAAACGAAAAATGTAAGTAATGTTTTTCGTAGTTTACTAAAATCAAGTCTGAAAGAGCAAATCGGACTGCGAATTTAAATTTAAGGCATCAAAAAACATTTAAAAAAGTTGGTCTGGTCCAAGGTTAGTTTATATTTATGAGGTTGCGACACATCCTCAACTTTTAGGCGGTTCGAGGTCGGGGACGCAAGGAAGGGCACTCCACGGAGAAAAGTTGGCAAGACTGGGTAAAATCAAAGCTGATGATCAATCCAGTGGCGTCTAGACTTTGCGCATTTCATTTTGCATTGTTTTGGAAGTGATATTTCTTGAAAGATGTAATTCCAAATGTTTTTTATTTAAAGTAAAAGAATTTACAACTTAATAATAATTAAAAACTGTTGTGTAAATGGTTGTTCTACTAATAGGTACAATAAACTGTATATCTCCGGCACTGAACAACATGGCCGAAAAATGGGAGATGTGACGTCATAACACGTCAAAGCAATATGGCCGAATGTCGCGACCCTATATAGACCGACTTTGGGTCTGATCAAAGTCAAAAGTACTGATCACTTTTTTATTTTTATGTGCCGGTGTTATTAACTGAACAAATACCTTTAAAAAAATGATTTTAAGGTGGGTATCAACAAAGCCTCGGATATAAAACCGAATTAAACTAGCAACGAAACAAATTGTAGTTAAGAAGACATTTTACTTAACAACCTTAGATTTTTTTATTTTTGGTAAATAATGTTTTGTCATAAAGGTACCAAAAAATTACTCTAAATTTTTTTGTCGCCACTTTTGATGTCGTTTGTGGAAATACACATATTTTCTCCTTAAATTTTTACAATCCAATAATTATTGAAAGAATTAACATGTTTTTAGGTTCTATTAAATTTACCTTAGTTTTAAGTATAAAAAAATGATATTTTCCTAATCCCAACTTGAAAAACAAATTTCTTTTAAAAAAACTTGTCCATTGATCAAGTGTTCAGAAAAAAAGGTTTTTCTAAAAACAAAATTCCCATTTATAATTCGTATAAATGCACTTATTGTTAACATATTTTATACTATTTAACACCGCCTAATTACAAGGCATTTTTTACTCATGATAAAGAAATGGGTAATTACTGGCTTTTTTAATTATTATTATATGTGGAACGTGCCACTGTGAAAATTCCGTTTTTGTAACGGAAATAACAACAAATTTAAACCAAATTAGATACGGTTTAAATTAGTAGGTTAAAATGATGTTTTGGAAAAACTAATTGTTTAAAATTTACCGGATTATAATGTGTGTTATGTATTACACAGAAAATGTTTTGTGTATCCGTTAAGAGTTTAATTTTAATTTTTTTAATTAAGAAGAAAAATTCGCCACTGGAAACCCAGCAAACACTATTTGCCTGCAATGTACATTTTTCATTTTGGCATTGATGGTAAAGCATTGGCAATTGGTGGCAATATTATGCCAACATCTTATACGCATTAAAAAGTCAACCTCAAATAAACCTTAATTGCCAATAAATTTTACATGCAGGCGAATTGCCGGCAAGCATACAAAAATGTCGGCATACCAATCCTGATTAAATAAAGCACGCGTTTTTGTTGCAGGCAAATAAATATTGGATTTTTAAAGGCAAACCTTTAACGCATATTCATACTTTTAAACCATATTATTAACATTGGTATTTAACTAATATTAAAGCAATTTTTTTGATCTGTTTTATTTATAATGGCAGCTAAACAACATTATTTTATGTTTTTTACATAATTTAAAGGAAATGGCCTTTTCATAACATTTTATTGTTAAAAATCATGCAAATTAAAATTAGGTCAAACAAAATGTTTATTATGTATTTTGGAGCGAATAAAAATAAAATGATGGTAAAATTAGCTACGTTAATTTCGACCGAAAGTGACCGCTTTGTGCATTTGTTTTCTACGTGGTTTTCTAGCTTTTTAGTTTCTTTTTTAAAGAAAAGAGTTTTTAATAGACATAATTAAATGTATTCATTACAATAAGTGTGTGTTGTGTGATTAATTGGTGATGGCTCGTCGAGAAGGCAAGATATTCAAGTAAACTGTTAGGAGCTGTAAACATTTTGTTTAAAACTTTATTAAAAGTTTTAAAGACGTGTTAATAAAAATATTATATATATTTAATAGTTTTTTTGACATACCGATAGATGGCGTAATGGACAATAAACTACTACGTTTCTGCAATATCTTCGCTTTTTATCGTCTAAACCGTACCCATTGGACAAAAATAATTCGAGAGCGGTCTGCGGTAGGTGATCTCACTTAGCTTTGAAAGAAATATCTTCGGCTAGTGTAAAAATTTGCATCTCCAAGTTGGACAGTGTTCCGAGATATGGTACTTTGCATTGCAAGGAAATTGCATGCAGTAAGGAGTTTTTTCCTATTTTAATTTTCAAATAAAATATCGCATCATTTTAGGTTTAAAAAAAAGTATATGCGACAATTTTCGTCGATAAGACGTCAGCTTGCTGCTTGGGAGTATCTGCATTTGCCCACTTTCGTGTCTTTTTGTTATCTTTTACCAATAACTTATTAATGATGGATGCCATCATCTTAAACGCATTTTTGCCAATAACTTATTAATGACGGATGCCATCACTTTATCTGCAACACTTGGCCTAATAACGGCCAATTGCCCACTTTCGCGTCTTTTTGATACCTTTTTGCCAATGCCTTGCTATTAAAGAGTGTTGGCAATGCTAGTAAATTAAATGTACAACGCCGGCAAAAAATGTTATATGGGAAATTGTTTATAACACTGTATTATCCAAAATTAAAATAAAGGTAGATTCGCAGGCAAGGGTATACCTTAGTTTTTCATTTTTTTTAGCTGAAATAGGTAAATACAGGTGTTTTTTTGTTTGGGAACTTCTTTTTGGGCACCTAATAAAATTTCGCCAAAGTGCAGTCAAAACACCTACTTAAATTGATTAAACCAAACCTCAGATAGCAGAGAATTATTGCACAGTGAAATAAGGCCAGGCACTAATAATACCGGCCTTATTTCAACATCCGAGCTTGTGCAGATACATGGTAGGATATGGACTCCCTTAATAAGTATAGTGCCTGGCCATGATACAACAAATACAAATGGTAGGATCTTGCGCATGACGTTTATCACGTGACCACCGTCACTGAAGTAGTAATGTGACTAAATTTGTTAACAAAGTTGAAATCATACGTTTGTTTTCGCGTTTTTAACAGTTTGTTTACCGTTTTACTTTGCTTTTTGGCAGTATTGTACTTTAAAATCAGTTTTGTATAAGAAAAATTTGTTTTTAAGTGCTTTAAACAGTGGTTATTAAGTAAGCTCCGTTTATCCGCATATTAACGTTTTAAGCTACTTAACATCAAATATTATGTTCTTAGATTAATAGTAATATTATTCCAAAAGATATTTCTTCTTATATTTAAAAAACTAACAAAATTCACAAACATTGCAAGCTTTCTGAGGACCTAAATTTAGATATTGCGCCGAAAAAGTCACATTGCTACGTCATGCGCAAAGCGAACAAATTTTAAATCGCTGTTGATCCTACCTTCTTGTAATCTTGGTATCATGGTGCCTGGCTTTATTTATGTCGATTTTAGGTCGTGCCTTATTTTGGCCTTATTTTAACTTCGGAACTGTTCGTCTAACCGAGCAGCTGCCGATCACCAAATCGAAAAGTTTTTAGAAGTAAAAATATTTAAAAGCTTGCATTTTCAAATGTGTTTCTGTAATTGTGTTACAAAAACCCTACAACACAAAACAATAAAGAAAAACTACTAAATTTTTTTCTCCTTTTTTAGGTTAATGGTACTGTCAACATGATTTGCAATAACTCTAGATATTGGGTACAAGCACTATTTAAATAAGGCCGGTATTAATAATTCCAGAGCCTAATAAGGCAACTTGCAATAATTCTCTAATATTACTTTTAGGTGAAATTATTTTTAACGGAAGTATTTTTGAAAATGATATAGGTATCTATTATCTATTTAAAAATAACACCTAAAGAGAGACCTCAATAAAAAAAATAAAAAATTTTTTTGTGAACCATTATTCTTTTAACAGTTAACATTTTCATCAAGAATGTTTTTTTTCGAAAAATAAAATTCTTGAACTATTTGTCCTCTTGTAAATCCAAATCCCATCCGTGGGCAGCAGGGCCGCACGTAGAAAGTTATTTGGGGTGGGTACCAGAACCAGAACTAACCAAAAAAAAACGGAGGCGCTACCTTCAGCAAATAACCCATATTTAAGAGGTCGTTTTTGGGCTCCTGGGGGAGGGGGTAATCGGCGCGGGTGTATTTTCGACCAGAATTTCCTCATCTACCTGCCCAAGTAAAAGGGTCAGGTAAGGTAAAGTATATTTTCGACCAAGATTGTACGGGTCAATGTTTATTATGGAATTTACCTAATTATTATTAAACTAAATATCTAATACCCTAATGATGCATATAAGGCCTCCACAAAAATAAGCCTTAAAAATTTAAATATTAACATCAAATCTACCTTGTCTTTTACATTATTTCGTTTATAGCCTAAGCATACAGTAGTTCTGGTTAGTTGTTAAATTTTTATATCATTAAAGCTTTTCTGTGGAATAATCCGTTAATCTGTTTTTGGTGATTTTTTACTTGTTATTACTGAATATTTTCTACCGAAGACAGAGTATAGGTGAAGGGTCATGTCATGTTTAGTTCTGGTCAGTTATTGTTTTTTTTTTTAAATTCCTTAATTAAACCTGAGACTAATACACACTTTATAACTTCACTTGTGTCAATCCTTTCTTTCTTTCATTAATAATAATAAATAGAATTAGATCGTGCAGGTATAAAAAATTAACACGGTCGGATCGTGCTGGAGTCTCTCCCTTTTTATAATTGATCAATTAAAAAAATATGGTAACCATAAAGTTAAGAATTATCTTTTATATTCATAATATCGCCTGCATCCTTTAAGCCGAAAATATATATAAGATAACTCGAACCCCGTTACCTCTCGTAATTACATGTGTTTTTAAGTACCTGCTCTAAACTTGGTCGAAAATACATACGCAATACGCAAGACTTGGTTTTTTTGCTTCCCAAAAAATCCTGGTAGGGGGCACCACACAAGACAACTGTTTAGGGCATCACGAAATCTTAATCCGGCACTGATGACAATAAAATTCAATTTCCTGTGCTTACTGACCCAGAAAAATATACTTTAATTTACTGGATGACTATAAACTTTATTTACTTAAGACATTTCGGTGTGAACTTCATATTACAGGCATGGCTAAATATTTACATTGTTCAAAAATTACCAAATACTCATGATTTGTACAGAAAATCCTTGGACCGTAAATTTAAACAAATCAATTTTATGGCAGATCTGCGGTAAATCATTTGTGACAGCGCAAGATGAACGTGTAAAGCGGTATCGGCATTTTTTACGTCCCGTCGTTAATTCTTAATTTTTATGGTATTTCCCAAGTCCCCTTAACTTCTTAAGAAGTAATTGGTTATTTCTTTGAATCAAAGGGGTTAAATGATGTCAGCGTAATTTTAATTTATCGAATTCGGCTGGAATTGTTGTGGCGCCTATTTTATATGTATAAAAAGAAGAGAAAAAAGTTAAGAGCAAAAAAAGTCATTCCCTGCGTGGCGCCTTTTTAATTCCAGGGCGCCCTACTCAAATAATATAAGGGAGCAAAAAAACGATTTCTTTCCTGCGTGGCGCCTATTTTAGTCGGTTTTAGGGCGCCCTATTCAAAAATCAAATTGAAAAGACAAAAATACCCACCCCGCCCTAAACTTTTTTAAATGTTCCCTGTCTGTCGCCTCTTTTTTTCACGATGCCCTAGGCTGTAGACTAGTGATTAATACGGCACTCGCCCCAACCCAATATTAAATTAAGAGATTTCTGCATCGCCTAGGTGCATCGCTTTGCGTTTACTTTACGATACTTCCAGATCAAGTTTAGGAATTGGTTTAGGAACCTGAAAACTGGAGTGAAGGGTAGTATCGTCAGCAAAACTATAAATGGAATTAGTTGTAGACGAGAGAAGGTCCTTGTCCACGGATGGTGATTACAAGAGGAAAAATATTTTTCTGGAAAAAGTAGTTTCTGATACAAAAAAAACTTTAATTGTAAAAATAATGTGATTTCTGACTAAAAATGTATGTATTGTATACAGGGTTCGTAAAAATTTAAAATCGTGATTTTTTTTTAAGAGACAACTACCTTTTTTTTATGAGCAAAATGTCATTGTTATTTTTTTAAATGACTTTATTTTTTACAGTTTTATCAAACATTTTTATAAAACTGATTTTAGTTTTGTTGAATTGTTTAAAAAAATAACCTTAACAACTCTAAAATTACAGAAAATAATAATTTAATAACTTGCTATTAAAAACTTTTTAACCAATACGATTAGAACGTTTTCGAATTTTTAATTAAGATATTCAGCCAAATTGTGAAGTTTAATATAATATACTAGCGGACCCGTGCCCAATTCGTTAGGCGTTAATATCTAACCTTTTTGTTTCATCATAGTAAAATATAACCCATAGCACTCCTGAATAGTGTAGCTTTTTGATTAAAAAAAAAAAAAGAATTTTTATGATAGGTTTAGTACTTTCGAAGATTAGCGACTACAAACGAACCCACAAACAAAGCTACAAACTTTACTTCTTTATATATTAGTCTAGATTCTATTTTGTTTATATTAATTGCATTCTTTATTCTCAATAAATTTTCTAAATAATATTTTGCTTAAAAATAAAAACTGAAGATTTTTTATCTTTGTGACATCACACAAAGACTTTATGCCTAAATACCAGAGTACCGTGAATGTCGGGTTATTTTTAACCCGTTAACCCATCTCTTCCCCAGTTCCGTCAACGTTGTCCAAGCACTGAAACATGCAGTTTTTGCATTTTACAGCACCTTTTAAACAACATGTCAGTGCCACCACAGACGTTATTTTAAATAACTAGTACCAAAAATATCTTCCCGGCTGGCGATTGAACCGACGACTTCTGGCTTCCGAGATCTAAGCTCTGTTCACTACGCCACCGGAGACACAGGTAGTTCTTTGAGAAAAAAAAATAGTTTCTGCGAACCCTGTATACAATATCAACATTTTATCTTCGTAAATTCATATTTGTTTACATACAAAAATCTTAATTAAGAATGCCTTCTTTCGGAAAAATTAAATGATCCATTTTCTCGTCTTGTAAACCGTATCTGTCTGTTGCTAACATGATTTAGAATAAAATTAAGAATTAAACCAAACCCCAAACTGTACGTCGCGATGCCCCAGGGCGTCGCAGTGTCGTTCCAGGTGCGTCGCGTGTTGGGACAAAATCGAGTCAATGGACCATATGAATAAAAAGAAGCAAATGCTTATACTAAATTGAAAAATTTGAAGTAAATGTTTTTGCGTGTTTTTTTGTAGAAAAATCTTTAGGAATTTTAAAGTCATTTTTGTTAATACGGTTCAAAACATTTTAAAAACTTTATATTTTCTTGCTAAACGGTAACGTCATGTACGTGTTGTTAAACGCGTATTTAACCGTGTTTGAATATGGTTTGAATACATTCCGGACAACGGTTTAAAAACAATATACTTATCTCTGTCGGGCGGGCGTATGCATCGTACTCAATAAAAACGTTGTTTCGGTCATTTCTTGTAAACTTTTTACATGACAAGTGAAAAATGTTTATGTTCGGTGAAAACTAAAGTACATATTAACTCTAAAAAATAAAAATCCTAGTCATAACCTAAAAATTTATTGGGCTATGAGGCAACGGTTTGAAAACCTCAATTTTCTTAATTCTTATATTCAAGTCGAATTTTCTTGCTAACCGTATTTGTCGGTGTGGTTCAAACCGTATTCGAAAATGACGATATAAATATGAGGGTCGAGAAAATGTAGGTTTTTAAACTGTTGTGTCACAGTCCAATAAGCTTTTAGGTTATGACTGTGATTTTCATTTTTAAGGGTTAATATGTACTTGTTGTTTACACCGAATATAAACATTTTTACTTGCAATTTACGTCCATATAAAAAGTGAACAAAAATTTACCGAAACAAAGTTTTTAATGAGTTTAATACATACACCCGCCCGACAAAGATAACTGTAATGTTTTTAACCACTGTCCGGGATGTATTTAAACACGCATCAATTTTAGGCGAAGACCCAATTCTAAAACGGTATTTACCAATCGGTTATGTTGACGTTTAAACAATGTATTATACGTCAAAGTTGTCATCATTTAATACCGCGGTTATAATTGGTTGAACGCCTAAAATTGAAAACGGTTAAAAACGTGACGTATATGACGTCAATTTTTAGCAAGAAAATGTAATGTTTTTAAAATATTTTGACCCATATTAACAACAAATAATGTTTTTATGTTTTCATTTTCGAATACGGTTTGAACCACTGATAAGAATACGGTTAGTAAGAAAATTTGACTTAAATCTGTAAATTCCTTCCAAAACAGAAAGTTTACGGGGACTTGTTATCATTAAGCGAACACTTAAAAAGGTATTTTCAGGTCGGTTTGCTTTTGAAGGAAGGACTTTTTTCATTGTCAAGAATTGGGCAATTCAGTGTCGTAAGACAATTTCAAGTATCTAAGGGCGACATAATACAAATAAGTTTAAGAACCTGCGGTTTAAGCTATACTATATATTTTTTTATATTCAACATTACGCACTGGTAAAGTCAAAAAACACTACTACTCACAAATATTTTTTTCTGATTCTGGCCTTACAAACTAAGTGTTTTTAGCCACGAAATAATAAATTATTATTAGTAAAGTTAATGGTATAAAGATTTTAAAAAATGGAAAAAAACCTAATCTACACAAAAGACTGGACACTCTCTTGACGCCCTGGGGTCTGTCAGAGCGACTAAAAAGGAAGACATATAAGAAGAGATTAGGGAAAAATTTAATATAGAATTAGGCTTTAGTTTAGTTATGTTCAAGTTATGAGTTACATAATTTAAAAATTAGAAGAGATAGAAAAAATAATTAAAGAATTATATTAATTTTTTTAAGAAGGAGTAGATAGCATTCATTACATAAATGTCGTTTAAAATTAAGACCTCTGGAAGCCAAATAGGAAGTTTAAAATTTTTGGATATTAGTATGTTAAGAAGAACTTTGGTTTACTGGTTATGTATTTGGCAATTTAAAAAGATATGGTTTAAGTCTCCATATTCCCCACATATACAAAAAGGATCTGGTTCTTCACTCCAATTTTATGAAGATTGCTAGGAAAACGCCCATGGTTAGTTTTGATGCGACTTAGTGTTGATATAACCCTCCTTAGTATGGACATATTATAGTACCAGTGTTTGTAAGGAATATTCTCATGAACTTTATACTAAATAGTATTGGTCTCATTTCCATATCTCTGCCAATCCTGTTTCCATTTTCTAAGGCTGATTTTCTTAACATAAGGTAGGTAATCTTGAACAATGAGGGATGTATCCTGATTATTGGTAGCTAGATGCGCATTTTACTATTGTATCAGCTACTCAGTGCCTTATTAACCATTAGGCTGACTAGGCTACAGCCTAGAGCGCCATGAAAAATAGGCGCCAGACAGGGGAGTAATAGGCACTAGACAGGGGAGTTTTAAAAAAGTATAGGTCTGGTGGGAATTTTTGGTGACTAATTTCTCTGTGAATAAGGTGTTTTGGAATGAAATAGGCGCGAAAAGGGGGAATGACCTGATTTTTTGTGTCATCAAATTTTATTTTGGGTGGTGAAGTAAGGCGCCTGACACTTAAAATAGGTGCTGCGGAGGAGAGAACCTTTTTTTGCTCTACAAGAATTTTTTTGGTGGAAATTAGGCGCTCCGGGAATTCTAGCCTAGGGCGCCTCAAGGAATTAATACGGCCCTGCAGCTCCTTCATTACCATTAATGCCAGAATGAGATGTAACCCAAAGAAAATGCATTGTTATATTTTTGTTTGTGGCTTGTCGAATCATATATAATGTTTGGATAATAAATTTATGTGGATACGAGTGCTTTTCACAAATATTGTAAGTGCAAAAATGAATGTTTAAGTTAGATGACCTTTACAAAAAAGTTTTAAAATGTGCCATAATTCTGCCCCAAAAGTACTTAAAACGATTGAAAAAATGAAGCTGGCATCTTTAAATATAAATAATATTTTACTTGCTACTTGTGCGTTTAAAAGGTCTTCTTTATAATTTTATGGTAGTTAATAGAACCATAGAGTAAGGAAATTATAAGAGTTATCATGGATTAGCCGATTTAAGGACAGGTCATGCGAAAACTCCCAATATAATTTTATTCGTTTCTCGTTGAAATACCGCCAGTTAGTCATTTCAGTAAGCTTACGTGTCTCCCCACCGCTGATGTTACACGAGGCGAGGCTTCGACCGACGCATTTAAAGTGTAAACTGGAAAAATGACAAGCCTGTCGCAAGGCGCGCTTGTGGCTGCCGTTGTATCGGCAGCGTCGATCTCCCATAGCGCCCATAACTTGGATGGGTGACCGGCGTTGTCGGTTTTGGGCAACGGCACGCGGTGTTCTTCTCGAGGGTGAACGAACGGACCGAGCAACAACCATCCAAGTTATGGAATGAATGGTGTGGAATGGGAAGGAGTAGGGGTCAAGGTACAATAAGCCTTCAGGCTGCAGTGCACCACCTAGGGGGCGGTCGTCGGGCCTGGGTGGGATGACCCCGAAAGGGCGAAAAAAAAAGCCTGCTGCAAAAGCGGTACGAAAATTTTAGCATGCCATGGTTTCTCTTATCCGTAGGTATGTTACTTTATGATAGAACTCACTTTCTGAAAAATGCACTTCACAACATTTGTGTAATAGACTAGACCATCGTTATTCAACATATTATGTGGAACATATCTTTTTGCGTCTCGGTTTAAAAAATATAAAAACATATTTTTCCCGGGGTTTTTAAAAACTTACTTCACCACAATAATGTATGTAAATATTTATTTAAAACAGATAAACGTAAAATCCATGCTCCACAGCGCAAATTGAAATTAAACGACGACATATTTGGTGACCATGTCTTAATTGATGCGATTTAAAATTCCTAGAATTAATAACACTGATCAACAAAATTTTACTTTTCTTGCTACACAACTTCTTTAATTGAAGATATGTTCTGTATTGGTTCGGATTCGGGATTCATTTAATAGATGTTATTTATTTGGCTGGGCCATATTAACCGTTAGAGATGCCCTAGGATGGAATTGCTAGGGCGCCTATTTTATTAGGAAAAGGGAAAACAAACATTTTAAAGAAAGGCGCCCTACTTGAACTTAAAATTGAAAAGAAAAAAATTGAAAAACGGTTAGTCACTGCGTGGCGCCTATTTTAATTCCAGGGCGCCCTACTCAAAATTAAAATCAATGAGCAAAAAAATCATTTACTGCGCTATTATCTATCAGGGCGCATAATCAAGTTGAAGACCAAAAACCCACCCCGCCCTACAACTTTTTAAATCTCCCCTTTTGGCGCCTATTTTTCACGTCGCCCTAGGCCGTAGCCTAGTCAGCCTACTGCTTAATACGGCACTGTATTTGGATACATGCCAAATCACATCAAAAAAACATAAAAACCCAAAAAAATTAAAGTAAGTAATTAAAAAACTAAAAAACGACGTTTCGGTAGCAATTCTGCTACCGTTGTCAAGATAAAATTGAATATATTTTAGCTTTAGTTTTGGGATATTCTAAAAAAGCGTTTGACATTTAATGTCAATTTTTTTGTTTTTTGATTTGATCCACTATACCTGTGAAAAAATATTTTTAATATTTCGAAAAAAAATTATTCCTTTGCTATAAGATATAATAAAAATTGCCGTAGGATATAGAGGGTAGTTTAAAATTGCAAAAATATGACTTTAAAAAATAAAAAAATCAACCAAATAAATTTTTAAAAATATCTAATTAAATAGCGTAAAAAAGTTATTAAAAGTGTCTTATAAAATTTCGTTTTATTGGTTATGGACTCTGGGGAAAATTGAGGTTAACGTTAAAAAATAATAAAATAAAAAATAGTTTTTAACAATTTAGTAAAAAAATATTTGTTAGAATAAAGGAGTTAAAAATAATTTCCTTTTGATATACAGGGAGATTCAAAATTACAATAGTGTTATTTCAGCAAAAAAAATCTGGTATAAATAGTTTTTACCTGCTTATTTAAATAGCATAAATAAATAATAGAAATTCTTACTTTTTGTTGAATAAATCATTACCTTTTGACCTACTACTTACATAAATTTTAACTTAACTTGGCAATGTTTGCATATAAACGGTAAAATAAATTATTTATAAAGAAAAAAACATTTATTTTAGTTTGCACTTAATTTCCCAAGTAAACATAAGCGATAAGAAACAAATGTATAAGACATGTTTCATTAATTTTTAATGCTTTTTAATTAAGTAGTTAAAAAAATATTTTATTTTTCAGATACATATTTTCGCAATTTTTAAGCACCCTGTATATCATAGGGCAGTTTTACGCAACATATTTATTATTTGAGCATGTGGAGGTTGCTAAAATAGAGGTTTTATCGGGTAAATGTAAATGAGATGTGTTTACTCTAATGTTGCATGTTGCGTGTTTAATGTATCTTCGGTAAACGACCGGTTAAATAAGTTTATAGGTTATTAATGTTATTATTACCGCTTTTAAGGGCATTTGCCTTACTTTATGGGAGAACCCAAAATTTATCTTGGTGGCAAACTGGAAAGTAAAATTACCCGAAGTAACACGGTTTTTAAGGGTGGGTGGGTGAGTATGAATTACATGCCAGTTTACGTGTAAAAAGATAATGTTGACCAGTGTAATTTAATATTTATGCTAGTGTCATGTAATGACATTCAATAATAAAAATATAATAATACTTAAACTATCATAAGCAAGTTGTATTATGTTAACCTAACAAAAAGCTAAAATTGTTACCTTTCTCAGGATCGGTTTCAGTAACAAAATCGTTTATTTGGAAACTAGTTAGCAACAAAAAAGGAACAAAATCTGGCAGTTTTTTTAAATTTTCGCCGATTTTCCATTGTCAGTTGAAGGGTGCTTGTTTTCATAGTTAAAAAGTTTTCTTTCTTTATATTTTTTCTGTTGCAATTTGTTTTGAACTAACCAGAACCACCTTAAAATAAAAACATGTATTTTTGTATATTGACAATTTTTTAGGTTAGGCATTTTAAAAATTACTAACATTTCCAGGAAAAATCTAGCGCCTGTCGTATTTTTCTTGCATACAAAAAAATGACTTCACTTTAAAGAACAGACAGTTGCGCGTGTTCAGATAGAAAGTGCTGAAAAACAACTTAAGAGAAGTAAAATGTAAACACAGTGTCGGACTAAGGACCAATTGGCCCACCGGGCAAATGATCAAAATGGCCCCCATAATAAATTTATAATTACAAAAGAAGTCACCTTCAGTAAACAACCCATCTTTAAGAGGTCTTTTGAGGCTTCTGGGGAGGGGGAGTAATTGGCAATAAAATATAAAATCATATAAAATATAACTAACTAAAACACATTATTTGGTATAAACATGTTTTGCAAGTAGTAAAATCTAAAATTAATTTTTTACAAGAAAATAAATTTCTGCAGTAATTATGAGTTAAGATAAAAGTTTTAAACTTAATAAACTAGAAGTGGAGTGGAAGCTAGCTACTTTACTCATTTTTCGGTGGGTTTTAAAAGTTTTTACAAACATTGCTATTGAACGGCGGCGGCATCTACTATTAAAATGAGTAAAAAATCGCCGGTAATGGTAATAGCAAATTAAATTAGATTTTTGGCGGCTTTCATATACGGTGTGTCCACGGATGGACATTTTTTTTTCTTTCGCCCTTTCGGGGTCATCCCACCCAGGTCCGACGACCGTCCCCCTAGGTGGTGCACTGCAGCCTGAAGGCTTATTGTACCTTGACCCCTACTCCTTCTCATTCACACACCATTCATTCCATAACTTGGATGGTTGCTGTTCGGTCCGTTCGTTCACCCCCGAGCTGAACACCGCGGGCCGTTGCCTAAAACCGACAACGCCGGTCACCCATCCAAGTTATGGGCGCGCACTTCACTGCTTAACTCCGGAGATCGATGCTGCCGATACAACCGGAGCAGCCACAAGCGCGCCTACGGATGGACTTAACTTTTTCTGTATTTCGAAGAAAAGTAATTCTTCATAAAAATATTTGTTTTGTCCGAAATGCAAAAAGCTATAATAAAAGTAACTCCATGATATACAGGGTTGTTTAAAATCGCAAAAATAATATTTCGAAAAATAAAAAACAAAAATTAAAAAAATGTTTAAAAATATACTTGATTAAAAAGGAATAAAAAAGTCCTTTACATATTTTTTATCGCTTATAATTATTGAAAAAATTAAGTGTTAACTAAAGTAAATGGTTTTTTCTTCATAAATAGGTAATTTATTTTACTTTTCATATTTAAACATTAGGTTAAAATATACATATTATATGTAAATAGTGACCCAAATGGTAAAAATAATTTAGCCAAAAGTTAAAATTTCTATGACTTTTCAATGCTATTTAAATAAGAAGATTAAAAAATATTTATACCCGTTTTTTTATTTTATAAAATTTTAATTTAATTTTTATTTTTAAGTTAGCTTTTATTTTCCCTAGAAAACATAAACAATAAAAAAATTACCCTTTTAATTACTTTTTACTATTTAATTAGGTAGTTTCAAAAATATATTTTTTCGATTGTCGATATTTTTGCGATTTTAAACCGCCCTGTATTTCCTAATACAATTTTTATTATAGCTTTAAACATTTTAGACAAAGCAAAAGTTTTATAAAGAATAAGTTTTCTTCGAAATAATATTTTTTTATACAGGTATAGTTAAATTTATTCATGGACACACTGTATGTACCTAAATGCAGAAATACCGTCGGCGCGGCGGTCGTTTAGCCAGTGCCTTTAAGAAAATGATATGAAATAGATTTTATAATTTAGTTTTTCTCAAACCCTTTAAATATTCAATTTGTTTTATACTATATTAGAGATATTTTGCAGTCTTAAATAAAAATTGCATTTTTTTTTTGTAATTAATCATTTTTATTTCATGATATTTATTACTTTGGATTTTTTCCCACTTAACTGCGGTAAACTTGCGGCAAAAGAAAGTAGCTGGGGAAGTTAAGTCTTATTAAAAAATCATACGTAAAACATTATCGTTTCGTGTGCATTAATTATTTTAAAATTTGAATAAATATATGCTTTGATTTAATTTATTTAAATATTAAGGCCTATATACATATATTCAATAAATTAAAATAAATAAGAATAATAATTAATAATTTATTTTAAGAATTTCTTTTCTTGCATAAACAATTTCAATTATTATTTATAATTTTTAATAGCCTTACAGGCAGAGGACCTCAAAATGGCTGTACCGGGTACTTAGTGAATAATGCAAAAAGCAAGAATCTTTTATATAAGCAACTTCGTTGTTTAACGGTAAGATATAATCTCATTGTTGATACCAAACTGAAAAGCATCATTCAGTGAAATTGGGATCAAGTTTGGGTGTGTGTGAGGTAGACATATCTGTCATAAGTAATTAGTAAAAAAGTCTAGGTGTATGACATGATTAGTAGGAGCTTTTTTCTTAACTATCGAAAAAGGGATTTTTTTTTTTGTATATTATTAGGACAGTAGGGAATTACTTCCACTTATTTTCTTATATCTGTTCTTATATCTGACTTGCCAAAACTCGATGCCAAAGACACTGAATAATGCTTTTTAAGAGACTCTTAATTTTTCTGCTGCTTACCATAAACCCAGTACAGCCACTTTGATAAGTCCTGTAAGGCAGGCGAAACTAGTCACTGATGGAGAAGGTTCAGGTGAATGACATGAGAGGAAGAATTTTCCTTCTTAACTGTCGAAAAATAGAGATTTAATTTAGTATAAAAGTTAAAAGTGTTAAAACTAATAAAATTCCTAGCTGTAACATTTAAGTATAAAAAGAGAGAAAAATTTGACATTTTGCTTTTTTTTAATCTCTGGACAAACCACGAAGCTTTGCCCTTTTGGTTCCTTTATCTTTATTGTACAAAAAAGTTTACTTCATTTGAATCGATATCTTGTATCGTTTTTCATAAAATGCCTTTTAAATACAAACAAACCAGCATTTTCTATATGAAGATAATACATTTTTAAAATTATTTAAGAAAATCATCAAAAATATTATTAAAAAGAGTTTTAATCAGTATTATAAAGTTTAAGGGACTTACAAGTACCGTTTTTAATAAGTTTACTATATTTTAAAGATTTTCTCAAAGAAATGGAAATTTTAATTACATAAAAAATGCTGATATGATTATTCATACTAGACTAGTCATAAAACGGCGATTTTTATAAAAAAAACGGTACAAGTTATCGATTTAAATAATGTATGTATATCTTTTTTTTGTAGAAAAACGATGAAAAAATAAAACGTCAAAGCAAAATGTTAAATTTGTCACCTCTCTCTATGATACATATATAAAATAAAAAAAAATTGTCGGACCCTGTATAATACTGACTTACTGAACAGCAGTTTACCTATGGAAAGAGGTATTACTATGGGGTTTTTTAATTGCCCAACAGTTCAAAAGTTATAATTAAAATATATATTTTTATTTATTCTAACTTGAAACGTCAATTGAAGGGGGCAATTATGGGCCAAGGCCAAGATAGACTTAACGCTCTTGCATTACTGTGAATTGAAGCTCAACTACTCCAAGGAATTGATTATGAAGATATATTTGACGTTTTTGCGCGGACCAAAGCCAGGAATTGATTAATAATAAAAACAAAAAAATATTTAGCAGTTTATTACTTATGTATCTATACTGTTTAGTAACTTCATTTAATTTTTTTTTTTTGACATCCCACGAAGGTCTATGCCTAAATACCAGAGTACCGTGGGTGTCGGGTTATTAGATGTTTAACCCATCGTTCCCCTGTTCCGTCAACGTTGTCCAAGCACTGAAACATGCAGTTGCATTTCACAGCACCTTTTAGACAACGCGGTAGTGCCACCACGGTCATTATTTTTAAATAACTACTACCTAAAAAATAAAAATTTTACTTTAATAGAATAAAGCCTTATTTAAACAATTATACTGGACAAAAATTAAATAAATTGATTTCTTTGAAAAGCGCGGCAAATTAAATCGTGCCTAGGGTGGCAACATGCTTAAATCCGCCACAGGATACGATTTGTATTTGGGATTGGAGAAAGATTCACTGACAGTGGCTGCTGGTGATGGCCAATTTGATGTGCTGCAGCCGCACTATTGTTAAATATACTAATAATTTTTTAAATTGTTGATTATTACACTCTATAAAATCATTTTTACCCGTTGAGTCACTGGTATTAACAACAAATTATTTCTGGACCACAAAACTATAAAACTTCCCTTTGAAACTGCAAATTTTTCGGTGCAATAGTAAATCAATGTTCACTGATAAGAGTTAAACCTGGTACAAAATGCCACGGTCTAGATGCCATTAACATAAATCGTTAATATGTGTTTCGATGCGGTCGTAGTGAACGAGCGGAATTCCCGACTTTTAATAATCAGTCCGGTCCTGCGAGACGGCTGTTCATGAGTTCAGTTGTTTTAAATCGTGCGATCTGTGAACTTTTGCGAAAGAAGAAAGCTTTTCATCTGATTTTAATCAATCGTGTGTCAAAAAAAGCCATGACTTCATCTTAATTGAAAAGTTATACGTTTCTATTTACATTTAATTGGTATTCATAACAAGTTTGTCGAGTTTAATCTTCGATATAAACATCTAGACAGTGCGATTTTTTGGTGGTATGTATTGTGATACCTGGTTGTGATTTAATTTTTAATAAAAACTATTAAAAACTCTTGGTGCAAATGTCGCGCAGTGGTTTATTAAAGAAAGTGTTAAGCAATTTTTTTATTAAAAGTGAGTATTTTTGCCAGTCTTATTAAATTTGTAGGTAAGTTTTTAAATTAATAAACAGATGTTTTAAATAAAAATATAGTGAATAAAAGTAAAGCCATCCTGAAGTGCTACTTTGGTGCTACAACACCTTTAGTTTTACTTCACTTCATTGCGCGATTAATGATTGAATACACTTGTCTGCAAAAAAACGTGTTTTTACCATCTTTCAAGCTAATTTGAAATGTAGGGTTCTAGGTTTTCGTACTTTTAAGTGAAAAAAGATATCTTCTTTTAATTTTACTTTGTATATTTAATTATCCCTCCGCCCCCACAGCCCCCAGAAAATGAATTTATCTAATCTACTGTCTAGTGGGGCATAAAGCCGTATACACTTGAACACGAATCCTAATGAGCACAATGCGAATGGAACGTGGAACGAGCATTCTAATGTGGACTAATTTAATTTTCATTCCGAATTTCGGATTCGTGCTCAAATGTATACGCAGCTTAGAGATCAAATGGAATTGTTACTCGATGACGATGCGCTTCCAATTTTCTAACAAAATGTCTGTTAATATCCTTCCTTCTTTTTCTATAAATAATAAAATTTAAACTGTTTTAGTGTCTAGAAATACAGTCTGTATCCAAAGCGATGCAGATATCTCTTTCGCAGGATCTTAATTTAATATTGGATTGGGGCGCCAAAAATTTTAATGCATCCAAAACACAATCATGTTCCTTGTCGCGAAAAGAGTTATCAAATACTCATCCTCTACTTAAGAGCGGCCAAGTTTTACAAAGCAAAGACACCTACTTACAGAAAGGCTACCCTCTCTTGCCTATTGTCGGAATGTGGGGATTTATCGCTTTTTATAGGAACTTCCATGGCTTTTGCTCTGAAGAATTGTCCAATATAGTTCTTCCACTCACGGTTCCCAACAGAGAAACTCGTGGTTCCGCGCGTATGCATCCCTATATGGTTCGACTGGACAGGCCCCGAACTTGAATGTGGAACCTGCTGCCCGCGGAGGTCTTTCCTTCCCCCAAATCTTCAAGTATTTAAGTCCCGTGTCAACAAACTCCCTCCTACCTCGCTTGAGACACCCACGGTACATTAGTATTTAGGCTCTCAGCCTTCGTGGTTTGTCCAAAGATAAAAAAAGCTCTCTATTTACTCTATTTATACCCGAAATAACTTCACCCCTGTACAAGTTACATAGGGTTACTTCAATACAAAACATTTCTTTTGAAACACTAATTTTATTGACAGTATACAAGTGTCTTAAAATATTTTTTTTAATGGAATGCCCTGTATATTTTGACTTGTTTTGACTCTGTTTATACATCAACAATATATAATAATATATTACACTATATGTCAATTATTGCTGATATTTGAAATAAGTCAGTAAATAAGCAGTGGCGTAGAGGACCTTTTTTTTGCTTTGCTCTTAAACTTTTTAACACATTTTCAATTACTTTTTTATTATATGCCCAATAAAGCCGTTTCAAAAATATGTTTTGCTTTTTTTTTAGTTTAAAGTAATAATTTGCAGATTTTTAATCACCATGTATATTAGGGTAATTTATTTCAAAAAAATTTTTTCTTTTTCTCGGTGCTCAAGCAAAATTTTAATTACATGTAGAAAAACAAAATCACCAAGTTTGAGCTCTTAATTAATTTTAAACATTTAAAAGTTATCTAAGTTTGAAGTTTTTTCATTTAAAATGCACGTATTTTTTTTTTAATTTCGAATGCTTATCCAGTTTTTAGTATTATTTGAATTGATTTGATAGACCTTACGGCATATTTGACTCTGACATTGCTTTAGTGTTTTTTTTTGTATAACTCGGAACTAGTTCGTTAAAATAGCGTTGACTTATAAAAACAATTTCTTGAAGAAATATTTGATGAACTTACAGCTATTTGTAAGGCTTAAAAAGTTTAAAAAATTAATAATGTTTACAACTAATAATGCTATTTTAATTTAACTTTTTTGAAGATATACTCTATATTGGTCAGGCGGATTCATTTATTGGATGGTCTTTTGTTGGGTACACGCCTGGAAAGAATGGGACCGCTTCGGTCCTGGCCCCGGGGTATACGAGCTGACCCTGTTCAGCCCTATTGACCCCTATGAACTGGCCGGTCGTCTGAAACAAAATAAAGAATAACCTCTTAAAAAACCCAAAAATTCTAATTACAAACGACGTTTCGGTGGCAGGTCTGCCACCGTTGTCAAGATTATAATTAAGTTAAAAAATAAAAATATAAATTAACTAATATTTAAATTAAAAATGATTTAAATTTAAGGCTTTCCAATATGGCAAGCTGTAAATAGTTTGACATTTGTGTCATGAGTGACATAAGCAAATTGTGTATCTATTATTTGTAATACAAAAAGATGATGAGTTAGTTGATTTTTAGTTTTCCTGAAGATACTTCAGTATCAAGCAAAGGCAACCAAGTGTTATTAAGATTTGACTGAAATTGATGCTACACAATTATCTTTATTTAACACGTTCGCTACCAAGCGGCTCATATATGAGCCAATTTTTAAAATAGACCGCCGGCTCAAATGTGAGCCGGCTACATTATAATACTAAATGCGAGTTTAAAAATTCGGGGTTTCCTGTAGAGGTTTTGTTTTAAAACACGGTCTGTGTAATGCTTCGGCTCGTATGTGTGTCAGGTGGTCTGGGTGTAGCATTTAGTATAAGTATAGTATTTATTTTAGTTCATTTTTGGATATTTAGAATATATTTTTGTTTAGTTTTTTATGTCAAAGATATCATAGAAGCAATTTTTTTTTAGTTATTTTTTTAGATATTTAGAAAAAAAATTATGTAGTCTTTTGCCAAAAATTTTGTACAAGAAATATATTTTTTTTTAGATTTTAGTTTAGTTTTTTAGATTCTTAGAATTATTATTTTTTTATTAACGATTTTTGATATCAAAAATGTACCTATATACTGTTAGTAAATACCTATATCTAGTGAAAGTAACTTTTATTTACAACTCGTATGTGAGCCAGGTCTATTTAAAAAAATGTAATAAAATGGACCACCGACTCATATATGAGTCGGGTTAAATAAACACTCAAATATGTTGAATTCCAACACTACAACTAATTAGCACTTCAATAAACATCAAAATAAAGTAATTTTACAAAAATAATAAAGTGGTTTATGGGGTCGAAACACAAAATGACCCTCGGTAGCGAACGTGTTAATAATATATACGCACTTTCTTTGATTTTGCGTTTTTTAGAACAAGTTTCCTTTGCTTAAATACTCGAAGCATCCTAGTTTATTCTATGATTGTTATCAAATGCGTGTTGGCAGATTTTTGATTTATGAAATTCTGTGTTTTTAATGTATGATCTGTGTTCTTTTATGCGTTTAGCTAATGTTCTACAAGTTTCACCTATATAAAACTTATTGCATTCGAAAGGTATTTTATAAATAACATGTTTTGTATTTTCATTTAAGTTGTATGGTTTTGTTTTTGTTAATTGAGATCTAATGTTGTTTTGTGTTTTAAAGATTGTGCGAATATTAAATTTATTTCCTATTCTTTGAATTTTATTTGATAGTCCGGGAATGTATGGTAAAAATAAATTTGTAATAGGTCTATTTTGCTTTTGTCTTATATTTGGATTTTCAAATTCAAGAAAACAATTATTTATAAAATTAGATTTTCTTTCTTTAACTCTAATTATCTTTTGTTTCAAAATCATATTGAGTTATCCTTATTGTCATCTTGGTAAGTTTATGTTGCGCCGCCGCCAAATCTTATAGCTTTTAAAGAATTAGTAATTTCCGATTCATATATGCAGCTGCCAACAGCCCGGATGTAGGGGAGGGGATTGGTCTTTAATTATATTTAGAGCTTCAAAAAATTAGGAGGGAGATGGCGCAGAGGGCAGTTTTTGTCCCGTCTTTGATAAAGGAAATTGCGTTAGATCGTTGTTTTTTTATTCCAAGGAATTTATAGTAGCATTTTACCAAAGCTTTTAAAGACACCCTGGGTAATAAATTAATTTTGATTTATTAGGTTATTTTTAAATATTTTAAAATATCCATGAATAAAAAGTGAAGCAAAATTAAAATACCTTTCCCAAATAATGATCATTTGTACGAAATTTGGAAGTTCATTAAATCGTACATACATTTATTTGCCAAAAAAAAACTTTTTTATGATAAATAACAATAAATATTTTAAATGATATATTTTTATTTTTATTTAATTTATTGGTTTTAATAATATATAGTATTTTACACAGGTTAAAAGTATAAAAAATATTAAATTATTAAATATAGCATTTCAATATTAAGACATTATTACTTACAACAATAGAAAACAAATTACATTTGAAATATTAAAATATTAAAAAACAAATACGCTTGGCCATTGGTTTATAAGCTTGCAAAATGCGATTTGCGAAACTTGTTCTGATTGGTCAATTTGCAACGACTTTCGAATGATTCGTTACAAATTGACCAATCAGAACACGATTCGCAAATCACGTTTCGCAAGCTTATGAACTAGGCTTAAGGAAAAAAACCCGAAAGGTGAACGATCATTTTGGCGATGTAATCAAGTCCGTTCTCTTATGCTGGAGAATTAGGACCCTTGCTACAGACAAAGTGGAGCCATCAGCAAATAATGTGAAATTTGCAATGGCTTCCCCTAGTGGTAGATCATTTATATATACTAGGAACAGAATCGGTTCGAATATTGATCCCTGGGGTACCCCCACCTCAATCTCAGTCTCCAAGGACACCAACCCTCCAATTTTCACCACCTACACTTTGTTTTCTATATTTATTTAAGACTTGATGTATTAAAGTTATAATATTGCAGTTTCTCCACAAGAAGTTTATGCGACACGCAGTCAAACGCTTAACATATCTATATTGTATAAGGTCACAAAAAAGAATAGTATTAAATTCCTTGTATTCAAAAAATGTGATGATGCTATTAATTAAGTTTAAAATTGCAAAATTGCCATCACTGTATATTTGTCTTTACGGAAACTGAACTGGAATTTTTTTATTATAAAAAATCTTTCCTTCTATGTTAATTGTTTGACAAGAGCGGTTATGGTTAGACATACCATTATTTTCCGTGAAACAGACAAATTAAAACAAAAAGAAGCGGACTTTTTAAAAATTTACAGGATATGATTTTCTTGTCCTACCTGACGATGACGCATCCAGTATTAGTCTAAACCTATTTGCTTTCAGGTCTTAAAAAATTTATATTTTCTATACATACCTAGTACGTAAGAAATCGTATGTATAATAATACGCAAAATTGATTTAGGGGCGATATGTACCAAAATAAACATTTTATCTACGTCATAACCACATGTAGACGTATTATTCTTAATAAACCAATATTATTCAATAAAATACTTTCTTTGACCCAATACAAATAAAAACAATATGGATTGTATACTGGGTTTTACCCGTGATGACTAGGGAATATAGATATTGGTATGACACACTCAAAAATTGTAAAGTCCGAAGGGTACTGCTTTTTTCAGTTATTCCAACATACAGGGTGTAATAAAATAAGTTTTTTTCTAGTAAAAATATGCCATACAAACTCCCCATTCCAAGCTACAGCTATTGTAAGTTTCGTAAAAAAATATTATTTAAAATTGTGTCTACATTTTTTCATAAGAATCTTAAAATTAGCAACCATGTTATTTTAGGCGATGTATTTGTTTTTTGTTTTTTAAAATAAAAAACCCAAGTTAAGCTATGCAAGTACGTCAGTCATATAGAAAAATAGATTTTTGTATTGTGCATGCCTCTAGTTTAACATTCAGCGTTAAATTCAGGCGGTAGCTCGGAAGGACAGAGCAAAAAAATCCCCCGGAGAAAATTGGTGTATAATTTCATAAGCATGAATAAAATCTAAAAGTATACAATTTCTTACATCATACATATAGTTAGTTCCTAAAGTCTGTCGCACCCTTTTAAACCGTTGAGTATATTTTTATGAAACTAGGAACAATGATACTCAGTGTGTCCCAGAACCAGTGGCGACAAAAGTCATGTTCAAAAAGCCATTCCATTTATATAAATTATTTAAGCTCATATTCAAGTAATCCGAATTATGGAATTCTTGAATAAATAATCTATGGTCGCTATAGGTTTGTTCCATTAGGCTGTCAGAAATGTTTGCTACCGTTCCGATTCTGCGCACGTCAAATTTGTTGTTCCAACAGTGCCATGTTTGTAACATTATACAATTGTTTGTTGTTCCGGCAGTAGTTTTAAGATGCTGGAAACATGTTGAAAACTGTTTGAAAAGTTTGCAAAGTTTCCTCAAACTTTCTATTTCTATTTTTTTTTCTTGGTTTTGGTCCCTTCAGGTCCAATCCACCACTCTCCCCTTTCCGGACTATGCTTTCCAAGGCTTCGTCGGCGGAAAATCTGGATAATCGTAGCTCCCAGAAATTCTAAAAAGAAAACAAATAATTCAACAATCGATGCAATGCATAAATTGTCGGCTGTCAAACCAAGATCTGCTACTGCTGTTACGTATAACCTTCACTTTCACTACTGACAGTTCCCATGGCACGCCCATCTATTTTCCGCCATTTGAGAAATACCTCGTGTTCACCACCAAACAGGATACTATCAGCTTATAGGAATCTTCGCTCACAGCGCTTAGATCCGCAGAAGAAAGATGCCGTCAATTTAGCGTGAATCTTTTCTTGATCCCCGAAGGTAAAAAACGTTCGTACGGCACCTCTAACCGCCACTCCGGGAAGAACTTTGTAGTCCTCTACGCACGTCCGCACTGTCCGGAGGTCAAACAAAGAGTCAAAAGTAATCTTATCAAAGCCTTTCAATTCGTTTAACTTTTGAGTAATTGTTTGGTGTGTAGCCAGTTGGTTTATTTGGTTTATGACGAAAAAACGGGTCAGCAATTTTAACCCTGCCGCTATGGGAGAATTTGAATATTGAATTCATTTTTTAAACCTTGATAATATTTGATATAATTTTAAAGTTTGTTCCACCCTTAATACATGATACATTTAATTGATAATACTTTAGTTTTAGTTCTATGAAGCGATAAGTTTTGTTTTTCTTGCCGCTAAAATACTTTCTGTATTCTTTTCCTAAAAGATGTACATACATATTTTTTAACTTATGAAGAGCCTGGACAAAATATTCGTAGGTGTCAAACGTGTCTCCCAATTTTATTTTAGTTTATTGATAAATAAGAAAAATAATACTAAACAATAAAACAAATAATTGTTAAAGTTAGGTTAACTTTAACTATTATTCGGCGGTTTTCAATACTTTTTATAAGCTAAACCGTCGGACGGCGGCTTCTATCGATAAAATAAGTAAAAACCGCCGGTAACAACAAATTAATTAAATTCTCCGTCTTTTTTCATATACTTAGCCGGACGGCGGTTTTCTTTCCAAAATTGAGCAAAACCGCCGGCGGTCAGTGCCTTTTTTAAGCAATATTTTTTAAATCTGTTTTATTTTTTAGCAATATTTTAGTGATTTGTACCACTCTGTATACCCAACAACCATTTTTTTATAACTTTTAGCATTTTAGACAAAGCAAACATTTTTAGAAATATTAAAAATAAAAAAATACAGGTATAGTTAAGTATATTCGTGAACACAGTGTATTTTGCAATAAGAAGTAAAAATACCAAGTTTTATGTCTTTTCTAATTAAATAAATATCTACTTCTACCAAATTTAATATTTTAAGTATGTACAAAGAGTCCTTTCAAAACGTTGTAGGTTTTTATATGAGTGTCGCATCAGTCAAATTGATTCCTATTCCTAGTAACAGAATCACTGAATTCCCATATTTTTTAATATGTATGTGCTTTTCTATATTTTATGGTTAAAATATGAAAAGAAGAATAATAGAGACATTTTGCACCCCTTATTTTGCAATTCCGTTGTGGTTAACTTTATTCTGAGACTGCGCAGTAACGCAAACATGATCCGTTATCGTTATTAACCATACCGGATTCCTTTAATTACGGATGAATACCGAAGAGCTTATCGTTATCTTTATCGTTATTGGTAAACTGCGTAGTTGCCAAATTGTAAAATTTTTAATATCGATTATTTAAGAAGGTTGAAATTTTAATACCGTATTAATTAAAATATTATTGATACATAACGAATAATTAACGAAAAATTCATAGCAGTAAGAAAAATAAAATAGTGTAAAGAAATTAAAACGGACTTGCATTTTTAAGGATGTTTTAAATCAGTAATTAATTTACATGTTACAATCTGGCACACTTGCTTTTTGCTTATACTGTATTGTTTACATCTACTTTAAAAAACAAAATCAAGGGAACTGTTTGCATATATTAAAAAATCAATATATAACTTATGGAGAATAAAAGTAAATAATACTGATTTTTCGCAAACTTTAAAATCGGCGAACCACAGGCAAAAATAAGGTTATGGGTCGAAAGCGCAGACGCAAGATAAATTTCTTAAAAGAGGTTGCAAAGTCTCTGTCTAAAACTGCTGCCGTAATCGTTATGTTTAATAACGATAACCATAAGGAGGTCAAAAATAGTCTGTTATTTTAAGAGGTGCAAAATGTCTCTAATATCTGCGGCTAGATCGTAAATCTTCTCGTAAAATACCGTTATTATTTGATACGTTATTTATCTATGTCATGGATATGTCTTATTCATTATGTTAACAGTATTGCACAAGTTATTTTCCAATTCATTTAAGAATTTAATTAGTAACTAAACAGAGGGCTTACCGGCAAGGCCGGAGTAGCTATGTCGCGGCCCATAGGGAATGCAAATATTAGGGCCCTTTTTTAATAACATTAAAGACCAAAAAAAATCCTAGGCGTTTACTATTTTCATTAACGATACAAATATTCGAATTTAATTTGGACTTCACGGGACATTTCAAATTTTTATTTCCTTTTCTTTTTGCTTGCAAGAGGCCCCCATTTTGTTGCACAGGGCCCCTATCCAAAGCGTTGCCCCTAGGCAGTTGCCTACTCTGCTTTATGTGGCAAGGCCTGATTGGCTATGTCGGGGCCCCTAGGGAATGCAAATGTCAGGGCCCCTTTTTGATAACATTGAAGACCAAAAAAAGTCTTAGGCGTTTACTATTTTTATTAACGATACAAATATTAGAATTTAATTTGAACTTCACGAGACATTTCATATTTACATTTCTTTTTTTTTGCTTGCGAGAGGCCCCCATTTTGTTGCACAGGGTCCCTATCCAAAGCGATTGCCTACTCTGCCTTATGTTTAATCCGGCTCTGCTTACCGGAGTATTTTAATAGTGTGCAATGATCTTTTTGAGTAATACTTTCCCCAAGGCCATAAACGAAGTTAACTTGCTGTTTTATCCCTGGTTTAATCTACGAATTATTTTAAAATCCACCCTTTTATATAAATGTGTTCTTTACTGATGTTACCTTTACCTTTGATAATAGAAAAAACGAATTTGGTATAATCTGTCGTTAAAAAGATATAGTCACATCACGTGATTAATTGAGGTCCCCAAAAGTGCCACTTTGTTAACTTTTCACTGTTACAACTTCGTCAGTACTTGCCGGCTCGTACGCAGAAATGGCTTTTAAGGGGGCAAAAACCAAAAAAAAGGTTGAAAAACCTTTGAAAAAGTACATTACACATACCTGTCAGAATAATTCGTCAATACAAATAATATTGGAGAGCAAAAAAAGGTTCTTATATTTTAAAAACTATAACATAGCCCATCGTTCCCCTGCTCCGTCAACGTTGTCCAAGCACTGAAACATGCAGTTATGCATTTCACAGCACCTTTTAGACAACGCGGTAGTGCCACCACGGTCATTATTTTTAAATAACTACTACCTAAATATGTCTCCCCCGCTGGTAATCGAATCGGCGATCTCTGGATTCGAAGATCAAAGCTCTATCTGTCCACTGCGCCACGGGGGAGACATAACCTTTAACATACATTTCTCTCTTGGGGTGGGGGGCAAAACGCCAAAAATTTATTTGTTTGTGTCTTGAATGTTTAAATTTAACAAAGTTTTGTTTTTACTTTATAATTCTCTTTTTGTACAGGGTGTCCCAACTCTATTTATAAACGAATTAACTTCGCCCCTGTACAAGAAACAAAAATAAACCTAAAATTTAAAATGTTTATTCTTAGCTATTATACAAGGTGTCTCAAAAACATTATTTTTATAATCAAGTGAGTTTTTAATGGAACACCCTGTATATTTTAACAAATTTTGATATTGTATTAAATTCTACATCAAAAGTGTATAACACACTATACGTCAATTATTGCTGGTTTTTTTAAATATTAACAGTATGCTGATATGCTTATTAATGATAAAAAGTGAAAAAAGTAAATAATATTTTGGTCCCATTTCTTTTTAAATAATTCTATCATTTTCAGAATGACAAACATACATTATCATGTAATTAATTACCTTTCATTGTAAGAGCTACTAATAGGTATGTCAGCAATTTAGTTTATTTTGGACACATATTTAATATATATTATATTATTATTATATATGTTAATACGACTGGTTTTTAAGTTAAGTAATGTATCAAAAATAAACTAAATAGTTGACTTACTTATTAGTGGTTATTACAATGGGAGGTTATTAATTACATGGTATTATATCATTTGTTACTCTGACAATGACAAAATAATTTTAAAATAATTAAATCCATATATTTTTCTTCACTTCTAATTGTTAATCAGTATAACAGCATACTGTTAATATCTCAAAAACTAGCAATAAATGACATATAGTGTATTATACATTTTTAATGTAGAATTAATACAGAGTCAATTTTGTTTAAATATACAGGGTGTTCTATTTTAAAAAACTACTTGGAAATAAAAAGTCTGTTAAAATTTAAACAAAATATTATTTGGCTTTTCTCCAGAATAAAATTAAAAAGTTTATTTAACATTTTAAGAAAATTGAAACTTTTATACATTATGAAGAACTATTCTGCTCTAACACAATATAATAAAAGTTATCATTACTTTAAAAGAAATAAAATAATAAAATATTCAATATTAAATTACTTACAATACAAATTTTTCAATCTGTAAACAAAGGTTCAAAAGTCTGTTTTTGAGACACCTTGCATATCAACTGGTACTGTCAGTAAAAAGAGTGTATCCAAATAAACATTTTTTTATTTTAAGTTTCTTTTTGTATCTTGTACAGGGGCGAAGCTATTTTGTGTATAAACAGAGTTGGGACACCCTGTATATGAATATACTTTTAGATTTAGTGACGCTCAAGCTGAATTTATAGATTGACGTTTTCGTCACCGATCGCCGTTTAACTTTTTGGTTTCTGTTATGGTATATGGAAACGGTAAACAGAAATATAAATTGGCAAATGGAAAGTTGTTGTTTCATCTTCTAACTGAAAACGTCAAACGGCAAAAAACGGAAACAGAAACGTCAACTGTAAATCCAGCTTTATTACTAGACTATTGTTTGTGAATCCTTTTTTATTTGTATTTTTTTTTTTAATGTGCTTTATTGGCTCTTTAGTAGGAATTTTAATTTAAAAATTTGTTCTCATATTAATACACGCGTTACATATTTAGCGGCGTTACCGTCGTGACGGTGGCATAGCGTGCTTTGAGGGGGCCCATATCACAATGAGTAAGGGGGCCCAACCAAAAAAAATGGTCTTATGTTACTTTCCCAAATTACTTAACAGTTTTACAGTTTACCAGCACTTTACTTTTTTGCTTACACACGTTTGGGGGCTCCTATTGCCCGGAGGCCCCGTATTATTGATACGGCTGATACGGCGGTAGCTACGCCCCTGCGCCGCGACCGCACCGCGCAACTTTGCCGCAAGTATGTTCGGCCCCTTAATTTTTTATCTTTAGGATGTCTCTAAAATGTGCGAAAAAAAAGCTACCACAAATTCCTTGGGCTAAAATATAACGATCTAACTCAACTTACCTTAATCCACAAGTGGATGATTTTGGAGACACAGGGTGTTTAAAATTTATTTCGGTTTTAGTTTTTATAAATAATTTTGTTTATAATAGGTATATTGTCACAATATTCGGCTGTATGGGGTTTTGGAAACTAAGAAATAATAACCTGCTATGAATTTTATTGTGAACTGTAGTGGGCGTCACCTGCAGCATCTTACACAAATTAAAAACAAAATAACTTTTTTGACCCACTCTGTATGTAATTTTTAGATAAAATTTCTTACTTTTTTATATATTTTACATAAAAAAAAGGTAAAAAATTTTAAGCAGCCGTTTCTGAGATATTTGAATTTTAAAAATCACTGCTATGTCTAAGGTATACAGGGTATTTAGGAATTGAATGCTAAGCTTTTAGAGTGTTATTCTTTATGTCATTTTAGAAAAAAAGTTTAAATAAACCTATGTCCTAAATGTTTTGACTGTTGGAAAACAGAGTGGTTAAAAAGCTTATTTTTTAAAAACTTATTTCCTGTTCTTAAAGATGACATTAAAAATGCTTATTATAAATATACACTAAAAATTATTGTATTATTCCTTGAATAAGCAATATATTTGAAATCATAATACCAATAGTTTATTGCTGTTTTATGGTTTTTGCCTTTTTTCGTTCAATTATGAACAGGGTAAAGGAGGATGATTTATTTTAATTTTTATCAGTTTTTAATGTATTTATTAGGTTGTACATTAAAAGGCTTTTCGCACCTTTCTTATTTTGGTTTGGCAATGTCCATATTTTTTAAACTATAAGAGATAGACATATCAAATGTAGTATTTTCTTAAAGCTATTTAAAATATCTATTTAATGGTGATGTAATATACCAAGTGCTTTATTTAAAAAATGCCGGTTTACTATTAAATTCCCGAGGATGGCCACAACTCAATCTTAACTCCACTTTTGACGGTAAATATCTCTTAAAGGAGTGACTTAACCAAAAATTCGTAGAAAAACTTTTTTGTAAAGCTTTAAATTTCCCATCAGGGTATGCAAAAGTAATTTTTTCCATTTATTTTTGTCTAAAAAAATAAAAGGAAAGAGTCCAGAAATCCCATGTTATTTAAATGGGAAAAGCAACATGATTTCGGCACGGTTTAAATCAGGAATAATTGCTATAGGATTGCTAAAAAATCGATTTGGGAAATAATGGACACCCTAATGATCCATAGCTAAGAATATTGGCCCATACACACAAAAAAAAAGATGAACAATTTGCTTTGACTCAAGACACGTTGTGAGTTGTATATAACGAAAAGAATATATTCTTTTTATCAATAAATGATATTCTTAAAAACATTATTTTGTTACAAGCATAAAAGTAGATTCAGTTAAGTAAACATATTTTTTTAAGTTAAGAATATTGATGCCTTCTTTGTAGATATTTTTGTCGACGCGATTATCTAGCGAAGAAAAGTACTAATTTTATTGGAGAAAATATATTCTTGTCGAGCGATCAATTTAAAACATATGTTTTTTTCAGCAAAAACAAATTAAAACTTAAGTTAAGAATACATTTTTTTGGCCAAGAATATATTACTTTAGGGTTGTCTTGGTTAAAGAATATCATAAATAAATACTTTCTTCAAATAAAACTACTTAGTTCTCATTTAAAACAAAAGATTGTTATAAAAATTTTATTAATCACAATTATTATTGTTAGAGTACAAAACAAAGCTTTTAATAGTATAATATTTTTATGATGTTATGGTACACCTTCTGGACGTCTCTTAGAGCCAACCTTGCTGAGGCGTCTAGGATCCTATTAACGGACCTGGTACAGTGGATGCAGATGTTAATAAAAAAAAGAGTTTTTGGTACTCTGCTTCCGGCATTTTCAGTACATTCTTCAGTTCTTTCTTTGTGAAGATTTCACGGATATTAGCTTTACTGTGGATATTTTCAGCACGGTGGTCCAACTACCCCATAAAACTACAATGTGTGTCCACGGATGAACTTGACTATACCTGTAGAAAAATATATTTTAATATTTCGAAAAAAGTTATTTTTTATAAAAATTTTTGCTTTATCCGAAATGCTTAAAGCTATAACAAAAATTTTTGTAGAATTTACATATTGTTTCATAACTGCAAAATCAAGACATTAAAAAATAAAATTTTTGAAACTACCTAATTAAATAGCAAAAAGTATATAAAAGTGTTTTAAAAAAAAATCTATTGATTATGATTTTTAGTGATAATTGAAGTTAACTAACTCAAAATAATAAAAAAACATTTTTCACAGTTTATTAAAATATATATATTTTTAAACAAATGCTTAAAAAAATCGTCTGACTTACTATTTAAATCCAAATCCGGAAGTATAACGCGCCTGAGGGGCGACGCCTTTTTCTCCATTTCTACAAGCAGGATCGCACTAATCCCGTTGGTTTCTTCAGAGCCCACACCTTCTTTCTGTCAAGTTTATTACCATTTATGCGGTGTTCGTTATTTTCCAGCACTTAGACCATGATGGTGCCAACGTTTTTCTCAAAATCCTCCTCGGCCTGCAGCCATCTTACTTTTTGGCTATCTAGTCAACCTTTCTTACTCTCCTTAGTACATTTTTTTAACTTCTTATATTCTTGCAGTGTGGAAGGAAGCGTTTTTTGTTTCCTGGCTCGCCGATACGTACCTCCCTGGGCAACGTTTTTCGCAAAAACGAATAAGTAAAATACCTTTGATACCCAATTATGGTAACCAAGAATTTAATATTTTGGTTTAATAATACAAAACCTATATTTTCTTAAGTGAAAGAAATAAATATAAATTGTTTTGACTGTAAAATAAATATATTTTTTAGTTTTCTTTTAAAAAAGCCATTGTCTTTAACAAAAATAATATTAAATCAACAGGAACTTTATTTTAAAGTAAAATTATGTTTTAAGTAGAGAATAAACATATTACTTTGTCTTGGCTAAAGAAATTTAAGTTTTTCTTAAGAATAGGTTTTCTTAAATATCTCTTATAATAATATTCTTAATTTTAGACAAATTGTGTCTTATTTTAAAAATATATACTGAAGTATACACAGTAAGAATAATATTATTTAATATGAAAATAGTGTAATTTCTTGGAGCAAGAATATTCTTTTCCCTCAAGAAAATTTGTTATAAGTTAAAAATAATTTTTCAAGAAAATCCATATTCTATTTGCAAGAATTTTATTTTTTGTGTGTATTACATTCAAATCCACTACCGAAGTAATACGAATTTTACTTTTATTATCTGTCAATAAATCCTCAATACTACCATAACTGCACATTTTTTGCAGATGTTTAAAGTGGTTTATAAACATCATTTATAAAAGTTAAAGTTTATGCTAATAAAAACATTTGTTGCGTTTTAAAATGCGTTTTATAATTGGAAATCAGTTGGAAAAACCCTCTAAATTTTTATCTGATGCTGTAATTGCTTCTCATAAACTAATAATTCTTTATGTAGCATATTGTGGTCACATTTTTTAAGAGATGCAATAAATATTGGAATAATATTTTTGTGGTCTGGAATTTTGTTTTGACCCCCAACAAATGGTAATCTCGACGATCCGATAGGTATTTTCGACAGGTATTTATGTACAGGTAGTTTGGTAGTTTTGTTTAGGTTAGAGGAAAAGAATAGTTTAATTAAGGGAAAAAAAAGATTTTATTAACCAGAACTATGACCCCCCAACTACAATCTGTCTTCGGTTTTCGGTGTTTTGTTACTTGATATTACTCGAATATTTTCCACCAAAGACAGAGTATAGATAGGTAGGTTATAGGTATGGTTAGTTCTGGTTAGTCAACGCTTTTTTTTAATTCCTAAATTAAACCTGAGACTAATAAACACTAGGGTAGGTCAAAACAATTTACTATTTTCTTTTTCATTTTGTACTCTGAAAAACTGGTAGAGACCTCAAAAAATTCTGTCCAAGTATGAACTCTTAATTTTAATAGAAAAGTCCTCCACCTTTTAGTTTTATATTTTTAAATTATTAATAAAAAGAAAAACATATATCTCGGTCTACTACATGAAAAAATATCTGTATGTAAATGTTGTAACTTACTGTTCTGGTTACTCCTGTACAGGTACTGATAGCATAAAAATTATACGTTGAAAATACCTGCAGCATTACCATGAACCCTTTGCTAGTGCGTCGAGTTTACCCGCTGCAAAATTTGCATAATTACTTCTGCGTCGAAATTACATCCGTCCGAAAATACGCCAGAATACGTGATTTCATTACAGGCAGGTAAAAATTTAACAGGCATCCCTCACACGGCAGTATATCATAAGATAAAATGTTGTTTTAATATATTTTCTACACGTTTAATAGGTATATTTATTGCTAAATATTCAATATTGGCATATTCATATTGACCGTGTAAGGGCGACTTTAGGAGGCGAGCGGGCGTGACCTATAAAGGGATGTTTGTTTTAAATAAATAATTTGATTAAATCCAGTTTATTGTAATTTTGGTAACATACAGGCCATATTTAGCTTTTCTGTAAATTGATTCAACCTGCTTACTGTAATGGAGTTAAACTTAATTTTAAGTGAAAAGTGTAAAATTTAGAAGATGTTATTTTGGCAAATAAAAATATTCGGTAATAAATATTTTTGTAACTTATTAAAAAATAGAATTAAAATTAATTAAAATTTTACTGTTTTGTTGAATAAATCTTTACCTTTTGTATTACTACATGGCCTACATGAAATATTTGCGGCATTTTTTTGCATCTGGTAGACGATAAACAAAAGACGATAGAATAAATATTGAAAAAACCAGACTTTGTACTTGTGGTTATTAGCTATTGTTTTATTCTTTAAAAAGTATATAAAAATTTATTAAAGTACGGAATTTTTAAAATTATTATTTATTTCTTTGGTAGAGGGACGCCGAGCCGAAGGGACGCCCCTCTGTGGCTATGCCACTGTTTATAATTTTTTTGAACATCATAATATTATGCAATTCTTTTTTATTTTTGGAGTTTGGAGATTACGACAAACCCAAGAGATATGTAGTAAAAACAGTTAAAATAGGCCATGATTTTTTGCTTTAATTAGGATCTGTACGTTACTTAATAAAATAAGTGGATTTTAATGCAAAATAAAGCAAAAAAAATCTATAAAGCATTTGTTTTACTAGATATTTTATTGCATGAAGCTTTATGCTTTTTACCGTCTAGAAATTTAAGAATATTTTTTAAGCAACTCATCTATCTATGTCTAGCAACTAAACAATCTCAAATTCAAAATGTTATTATTATCTTATCGCCGTCTAGCAACTCGATTACACCCCGATAAAACGGTATACATTATATAACATTTTTATCTTCCTATCATCTAAGCTTTGCAACCCAATAGGTCTTTATGACGCTCAAGTAAATCCCCGTTTAGCATCGTGGATTTTCCTACTACTTATTAATGAAATCTTGCTTTGCAATTTCTAAAACTTAAATTAATAGGCCTATCACAAACTACACAGCGCTGTTAAAATCCTTTGCTGCGTCCACGGTATTCGCTAATTCATGTTACATCGAAAAACACACTTTTTATGCATAATTAATTATAATTTAAAAATATAAATAACGGATATATATTAGACTGGGCCAAAAGAAAAACGACTAAACCCTAACGGGACAAATAAAAAAGGAAATATATCAATATTTAAAGCTTGATTATTCGAAAACGGTTCGCCTGGCGAAAATTTTTAATAAGACGTTTTTTGTAGGCAATTAAATTCTCTAAAGATTATATGTGCACATAACTTTTTAACTTGATAGTTAGGGAGCTTTGACGCAAAAATTAAAGAACAAAGAAAAAATCTAGATTAAACAAGAGGGACCTCAAAAATAATTTTATTAAGTGCTCAAATTTTCACGATATTTTCTTTTTCTCACCCCAAACAATATTTTCAATATATTTTTCAAAAGAAATTAAAGTCGATTTTTTTTTTGGCCCAGTCTAATATAAATATGTCATTGCCGAAAATTAAGTGAGCTATGAAACAATGGTTTTACACCTGTATGTATTTTATTTTATTACCTAATAATTACACAAGCAAAAATGTTGAAAGTTACGTGTTATAATTGCTTAAAAATAGGGGGACTGGCCAAGCGTCAGAGAGAAAACCATTACCACTTTAAGCGGTAAAATAAATCGGCATTTTAAAAACACCTTTCTACTCCCCAGAAGGCCTTATAGTAATAATATGTATATTTTTATATTATGTAAAAAGTGTATGTATATGGTTTTTAATAATCAGTTAGTAGTAATAAAAAATCAACCTACTTTCGCAAACTCCAAAATTCAAATTTTCTTGACCAAAGTGTTCCTCTTAAGGCCACCAGCATCTGGTTAAGATGGGTCCACATTTATTTAATTCTGAAAGGGATGCCGCCAAGTACACAAAAAATGATAAATTAAAGAAGCCCTTTTGTGAACAATGATTTATTGCAGCAAAAATATTTAACCCGACGAGTTTCTAGTACCACGCCACGTGCCACCGGTTTTATAGTAGAACAGAGGCGAAATAAGAGAATGTTTTTTAAGCAGGTGATACGTGTTTTAGCAATGTGTTTTTTATTATTTATCTAAAATTAGGTAATCAGGCTCTGTCCGAGGCTATGTGCATTCGAAAAGATTTGTTTAGTTTATCATTTTGTGTGTACTTTGCGGTATTGCTTTTAGAATGAATTAAATGTGGACCCTTCTATATAAATTTGGTGTGGGTTCCATGTCCCAGTTTTTGGTTATAGCCACTTAAAAATTTTATCTACGCCAGTCTACAAACCACAATCAAGTTTTTTAATTTTTAATTATAGTCTAAAATCTGAATAGTAAGCGACCTGCGCCCTTCTGTTTACCAGATAAAAACTATTTCATATTAAATATATTCAATCAAAGGTATTGCTACAGGCTTGCCTTAAACATGATGCTTAAGGCTGTATTTAAATTTTAAAAAATAACCCTAAAATTTTGACACACCCTGTATAATGGCAATTTTTTTCTCTACATGACAGTACTAATATATCACTTTTTTTCCAGTTTTGAGAATTGTGTTTTTTTTTATTTCAAATTTTAAAAGTTATTACATTTTTTTGGTACATTTTGTATTATTTAAAAATGCATATTTTATTAACTAGCCTAATTATGTAATAAAAAAATTAAGGTTGCCACTATACAGAGTGTGACAAAAAATTTGTAGGGATATATATTTTTTAAATTTAAATATAGCCTTGACACAAAGTTATGCTTTCTGCACATAATAATAATTCAACTTTTAAAAAACTTGTTAATTTAAAAGGAAGTATAATTATAGTAATTAAGTATATATATTTATATATATATATATATATATATATATATATATATATATATATATATATATATATATATATATATATATATACTTAATTACTAAATTACTATATATATATATCAGACGACACAAAAAAATTATGAAGAAGAACTTTTTTTGAAATATTAAAAATACATTTTTATAGGTATTGTTAAGTCCATCCGGGTATACACTGTAGGTATAAAAAAGAAATTACAAACCCCATTATGACAAAATGTACGTAGATATACGTTTGGTGTTTACACAGAGTCAATTAATAATGTATTGTGTTATTTGCCCAACAACCAAACATGGTAAATAAATGGATTATTAAATAATTAAGGTAGGTAAAGGTATCCGCATATTGATAACTTGTTTATCTTTATGTCTTTATACATTGTGGGTTTATCCGCACTCAGGCCTGGCTTCAGTTGTATTGTTATAAATGTTGCATCCTGATTTTATTTTTATATTACACTACCTTAGACAATTTCATTTTCTGGGGAAAGAATGAAATTTTTGACACCAAAAATTACATAATAGGGAAAGATATTGCTGAAAGTAAAATGCTCTTGTAGAATGTAGATGACACTGTTTGTTACAATAATTTTTGTACATTTATTAATTTACCATTTTTTTATGCCTCAATGTTAAACAAAAATAATACCATTTTCACATTTATTACTTAAAAAAAACTCTGTATTACTGTTACGTATTGCCCTTTTATTATTTTTTAAAATACCTTTTGGTTAAGTAATAGCTTTTTGTGATTTTTCGAAAAAATTTATTTGTTCGATTTTGCTTCTAGAGAGGTGGGAACTGCCTATGCCTGTATCTGGTTACGCTCATGCAGAGTTGGGTGGAATACTGAAATCCGGTATTTGAATACGAATACTGAATACCGTAATAAAAAAGTATTTGAATATCGATATTCATTAAAACACGAATTGAGTATTCACGAATAATAAAAAGCAAAAAAAAGGTTTTTGCCTCTAAACAAGAAATAAACACAGTGTTACATCACTACATTAACATTCCTTGATCTACATCGCCTTGATCAATAGTTAATTTTCAAGAGCAAAAAAAGGTCCTCAGCCAATAAATGACGATATTGTGAACACCCTGTATAGGGGGTAGATGGGTTTTAATAATTTTATTATTTATTTAATTATTTCGGCATTAAAGAAATCACATCCAAAAAATTAAAACAAATAATCGAAAATATAGTGCAAGGTTTTTTGTCAATAAACAATAACAGAGTCTAGGTCATATTATTTTATTCAGGGTCAACAATGTGCTAAGTCAGCAAAATACTAAGTTCAATTTGGTATATACAGAAATTGTCCTAATAATGGGGAGAAGAGAAATTAGAAAAATATTACATAAGAAGTAGGTAGTAAAAGTGAAGTCAAATCTAAAGTTAAAGTTTTAGTTAAGACCGTACGGGCTACCCCTAGTGGGGGCTATGCGGGTACAAAATTACGAAGTTAAATTAGTTTCCGTAGTTTAGTTAATAATGCAAAGATAGTTTTATTGTCCACCGGTCTAATGGTCCAAAAGATAGTTCCATATGGTACATTTGCCCCAAGTGACGTGGAATGGCCCGATGTATGTATTTCAAAAATACTACGTCACATATGGTGGAGGCGCCAGGTGCGTGAACACCTAGTATACAATTCCGGTATATTTACATTTCAGTATTTAAATACAGCAATCCAGGTATTCGAATACTGGTATTCACATTTTGGTATTCGAATACTGGGAATCCCGCTATTCAAATAGGTACTTCAAATCCCACTATTCGAATACTCAAAACTTGTATTCGAATCCTATCATTAAAAAGCGGTATTCACAATACAAAACTCCAAATACTGACGAAAAAGTATTGTTTCAGTTTTGGTAATAATTGGTTCATCGCTTAAAAGACGCCGCAATTTACATTAAAAACTGCCTATGAGTTTTATTTCACTTGTAAAATATATAAACAAAAAGTATAGAAACACTTTCAGTGGCGTAGCGTGCCTTGCCGTCTCACAATTAGTTTAGGGGCCCCCAAAAAACAATTTTAAAGAGCAAAGAAAAGGGCCCCACTTTCCAAATACATTGTTTTTCTTATTATAGCATTGCTTTGTCTACTAGTAATTTTTGCTTACACACATTTGGGGGCCTCTATACCCCGGGGCCCCGTATCATTGATACGGCGGTTGCTACTCCCATAAACAGTTTACAGTAATAATTATTAGATAAATCAAAAGAAAGTATAGTTTGCCATGAATGTTTATTAATAATTATGGGTACATCAAAAGTTATACCAAGTCATTTTTTTCTGTTTTTATACTTCAATCTGAAATCGGGTCCATATGTAAGAACCTGAAATTTTTGGAGGCAAATGATGTATATTTTCTGAAATATCGGTCGTTTACCTTCCTTATTTTGACATTTGAAAACGAAATGAGGTTAAGGGTTTAAGTAATTTTTGTTTATTTTTAAATTTTGTCTTTAAAATATACTAAAAAGTTGAAACTTCTTCATTTGTAACTAAACAAAACAAATAAATAAAATAGACTATAAATAAAACAAATAATATCCCATTTTAAGGTTAAAAATAATACAAGCATGTCATGCTGACCAATTACACTTCTTCACATAGGCGCGTTAGAGTTCAGCAGTAATAAAATAAGGTTTTTCCCATAATACTGCTAACACTATTTGCCTATTCCAATAATTCCTTAATATAAGGTTCAAATGCTAAACGAAATTACTTTGGGGCTTCCCTAAAATGTGTGTTTAATTTTTTAGGATCTTTTTATTATTATTGTGGATTTGTGTTTTGTAGTGTACAAACAAAACTTAATACCATAAATTAAAAATTTAAACTAGAGTAATTATAAAATCATTGTTCAAGGGTACCATATCCAATTTCGTACATACAGTATGTTTACGGATGGGCTTTTCAATAGAACAAATGGACCAAAAATTTTAATTTTTAAAAAGTCGTGTATGCTTCTGCTTTTTTAAAAAAGATTCCAGATTCACGTTGAGAAATTTTTTGTTTTGTACAGAAGCTCCAAAAGTACAAAAATGTTAAAATGTACCAAGAAAAAACTGCCTTTATTTTAAATTATTCAGCAAAATGTCAAATAAAAAAGGTTTTTAGAATTAAACAGGGATCTCATACCTTAAATTTCACATAAAATATTATATATATATATATATATATATATATATATATATATATATATATATATATATATATATATATATATATATATATATATATATATATATATATATATACATATATATATATATATATATATATATATATATATATATATATATATATACATATTATATTTTTAGTATCGTATTTTTACTTCTTCATGCTTTACAGCTTATGCATTAATATTGCATGTAAAATTAAATTTCGGATTTGGGATCCTTATTCAATCTTAGAAATCTTTTTTATGTGACAATTTGCTGATTTATTAAACATAAAGGCAGTTTTCTTTTCATCCATTTTCACATTTTTGTACTTTTTGGAGCCCCGTATAAAACAAAACAAATAAAATTTCTCATCGTGAATCTTGTTTTTAAAAAATAAAAAGCAGTTGTTATACACGACTTTCTTAAACATTGAAAATTTGCTCCATTTGTTCTATTGTAAAGTCCATCCGTGAACATATATTATGTATAAAGAAGTCTCCGAAAGTGAGGAATATACACACAGGGTTATTTTTAAGTTGGTACTTTTCTTTTAATATTGTTTAAAAACCAAGATAATAAGAACATTTCTCAAATAAAATCATGCCTGAAAATGCTTTCTTTCCGAGATCCAGGGTGTTAAAGTTTTAAGAAAAAATGCCTTTTTATTATAACTTTCCTACCACTCCAGATATTTCCACAAAATTTGGTACACTATTTTTGACCATTATATTACAATTTTTGCTGTAAAAGTTTTTAAAAAAGCGATCAAACACGATTTTTTTTAAATTTTTTGAAGAATAAAAATAATACGCCACTGCTTTTTCTTTAAATAATTAATATGATTTATTTTGGGGTTTATTTAGTTTCTTGATATTTTTCGTACGACGAACGGTTATCGTTTAAAAAATAAAAGCCATTTTGATGCATGGCAAAATGGCTAAAATCTGAAAGTAAGTTCAAATACTTACATTACTACAATTTTATTGTTATTAAAAAATTGTGCTCTTTTACACAGTCAAAAAAACCTGACTTAGAAATAAAACACCATATTACATTTTAGCGATTTTGCTATGCATTAAAAAGGCTTTTATTTTTTTAAACCAAAGCCACCCGTCGGTTCGTAAAAATATCAAGAGACCAAATTAATCTCAAAATAAATGGTAAATAATATTGATTTAAGGAAAAAGCAGTGGCGAATTATTTATTTCCCCATGAAAAATTTATACTCATCCTGTTCAAATGCCACTGGTACTTTTTTTAACTTTTACAGCAAAAAATGTCATGTAATGGTCAAAAGAGTGTACCAATTTTGTGAACATATCTGAAAAGGTAGGATAGTTATGATAATTTGTTTTTAAACTTTAACTCCTTGTATCTCAGAAGGAAAGCATTTTCTGACATAATTTTATAAAAAAAAGCATTAAGCAAAATGTTATTAGAAAAATTTATTTAGAATAAATTTTGTAATCGATCGTAAACACAATAATACAAAATTTTATTAAAATCTATAATTTGGTGAAAACACCTTGATCACATTCATGTACAGCTAAAAAATTGTGTTGTTTAAGAATTTAAAAGCAAAATATGCGAGCTTTTTAGGTCATTTTATTATAAATATTTAAAATAATCAATTACTTCAAAATCAGTCCTAAAATAATTTTTTTAAATGATATTTTGCTTAAAAATGAAAATTAAACGTAGTTTACTCTCGGAGAAAAATCATGTTTTTAAATTATTGCGTATCCTGCAGAAGAAAATCAACATTTTTTTTGTGAATCATATTCGAATTTATTATCCATTTGTCCTCTTGTAAACCTCATTCGTGAAGTCTGTATACAACATAAATACACAAAAATTATAAAAAATAAAAACAGTTTATTTCGGTTCTGTTACACTGGGGTAATCCAAATCGTCATTTTGTATACATTATCGCAAAACAAATAAAAGAAAACATAAATGTTAAAGGAACATTTTTCAGTACTTTAGTATTTTTTTATCAGATAAGTTAATTTTAAGTACCAGTTTCTTTTTCCTTTAGATTTTTTTGTTTATAAAACATCGCACGATATTATAACAATTTTTTTATGCTTTTAGTTAAAATATTACAGGCCAAGTACATACAAATACAACCAAACTGGTGCTTTACTAGTAAAAGAAAAAGAATATCGGACTTTCAATGTCTTTATTTAATTCACACAACGTGTCGGGCAGTAACATCTCTGTCCGGTTTTAAGTTTTAGCAGAGACAACAATGAGACGAGTAACTGGTCCTAACGATTTGTCCATTGTATTTATCTCTTTCTGGTTTTACGCAAGTTCCAATAAATATGTCTTTGTCCTTCATCATGGCAGGCTATCGTAGATGGAGCAATCATCGCTTTGCCCTGGTTGCCAAGTTGTTTACAATTTCTGCATGTAAACTTTAATGTCCTTTTTTGGCTCACATCTAATTAAGAAAAAGAAAATATACCACGAATCGAATATTTTTAACTTGACAACGTTGCCGCAGGCAGTCACGCCGAAATGTTAATCGATATTTGTGTTTGATATTTTTCAATGGCCGATTTGTTTGGACAGTTTGTTTACATTTTCTGTGATTTATTGTGTTTCGTGGTTTTTAAACTTAATTGGACTTTGAATATTGACTTTTATTAGTGATCACAGTGTATATATTAAATTTTTGCTTTTCAACAGATAATTTAAGGTAATATTGACATGGTTATCTGTAAGAAAAAATCTTTATAAAAACCAAATAAATGACATTTTTAATAAGCTGTGTGTAATTATTGAACTAAACCACAATATTTTATATTAATAGGAAACAAAAACAAGTACCTAACATTAAGGGCAAAAATAGCACAGCTATATAATTTTAATTTGGCGGGCAAACGATAAAGTCGTAAAGCGTTTACTTGCCTTGAAGACAGACAAGAAAGGCGCAGCAGCTATCTCTCTCTCGGATAATTTATTTACATTTAGTTGCTCGTCTCATTCTTGTCTCTGGTTTTAGTGTGAACACTTGAAAACGGAGAAAGATAGTACTGCCTGAAACATTATGTAAATAGGTTAAATAAAATCAATGGAAGTTCGAAATTCTTCTTTTACTACTGAATCACTGTCTACCACATTCAGATAGACGTTAGTTCTTTACTCTCACCATCCACTTGGGATTATTAGGTATATTTAAAAAAAATTAAATCAAAAGGTTTATACAATTTACAACCGCATTAAAAATATTATTAATCTGCAAATAAAAAAATATATATGTATTTTAAAATAAATAGGATTTTTCTTTGATAACGGTGAAAATTTAAGTTTTTATGTACATAAGTTTATTCTACAGGGTGGCGCCTTTTTGTTGACCTTGCAGGATAGAGTTAAAACTAAAAGAGAAAGTGTTTTCTAAATTTTGTCACTTTGGCTAGGCACCTTTAACTCGTTTCGTACAGGGTGCGGCAGAATGGACTTCCACGTTTATCAGGTTAGAACATCGGTAATAGGGGGTGGACAGTGGTGGGGACGATTACATTCGCTCGGGTGATCGATAAGATTTGGTATTGAGCCATGCTTTTAAAAATGGCGAATGTGTCACCGCGACCCAAAGAGCATTTCGTACTCGCTTTCTGCCACGAAGTGCATCTGTTCCAGACCGAAAAACAATTTTAAAATGGAATGCCTAACTTAAGGGCAACTGGTTCTTCACTTCATCGACTCAAGACAGTGATGCGAGATGAAACTGCTGCTATTCCTCAAGACATGCTGATAAAAGTGATGCGAAATTTTGAGGAACGCCTTCGCATATGTGTCGCTGCTAACGGCCGTCATATATAGACGATATAATTTTTAAAACATAGTTTAAATAAATAATAGTTTAAAAAAACTAAAAAACACGCTTTTATATGCAACCGAACTAAAAATTAGAAAATAATTTTTCATTACAAAGAGTTTGTCACTTCAGAGTAAAAAGCGTGGGGTGCATTTTACTATTTTTTCATAATTTTTCCCTCATAGATATTTGCAAATAGAATAATTATAACATTTAATATATTAAGCACCCCACGCTTTTATTCTGAAGTGACAAACTCTTTGTAATGAAAAATTATTTTCTAATTTTTAGTTCGGTTGCATATAAAAGCGTGTTTTTTAGTTTGTTTAAACTATTAATTATTTTCCATTTTTTAGTTCGATATATCAATTAGTTTTCTGCGGTCATGTGATATTGAAATGTTTTACGAACTATTTCGTAATCTCATCATTTCATTTAAAGCTTCACTGTTGCATGGGGTTTTTCCCGTTAACTTAGAGCAGTCCAGTTCTTCAATCCGCATATCGTCTAAAGATCTCACACGACTAAGTGCAACATAAGCTTGTCCAGCAGCAAACAGTCGCGAGCCCAGATAAATGACTGCATGATCGACTGTACAACCTTGCATCTTGTGAACCGTCGAAGCCCAACTCAAGATTAATGGCAACATTCGTCTCTCAGCAGTTCCATAGCTGTATTTCGCTGGGAACTGTATCGAAATAGGTTTAATCAAGTGCACACCATCTGAACCGAAATCGATACGTACAGACGGGATGTCTTCCGCGTATACTTGGTCTCTGCGAAAGTTTGGCCAGATATTTTTGGTGATAAAACCCATATTGCCATTTACTAAGCCTTTTTACACGTCAATGTTCGACCTTAACGAAACTGCACGCATGCGCAGATCACTCGCCTAGCTCTAGCTCGCTTACTCTTTCACAGAGGATTTTTAAAGGAATTTATTTATCCTGGCGGTCCTAATCAGGATAACGGGATACTGTTTTTAAATTATTGCATTGTCATCGGTCCTTGATACGTGTGCAAAGTTTCAAAGAAATTGAATCGCTGGGAGTTGGTAAAAATTAGGCTCAAAAATTCCGTTACATAGATAGATAGATAGATAGATAGATAGATAGATAGATACAACCCAAGCTAATAAAAGCGTGTTAAAAATCCTAAAAGTCTAGTTTTATATTTTATTGTGCAGTTTTTATTTGCTACCTAAATGTGGGAGTTCATTCTGCCGCACCCTATATTAAAGACAGAAAAAAAATGTTAACAGAGGAAACAGGAGAGTGTTAAGGATTTTTGCGTAGAATTCAGTGGCGTACCTACATTTTTTCCATTGCCTTTTCGTTTAGTTTCGAAAATTTAGCCATCATCATCGAAAAATCTCATTTATTAAATAAAACGCCTTGTATATTGTTATCACCACTAAAAAGACTTTTTAAAAAATACCACATTGAAAAGGATTTTCTTCAATAATGTTGGAAATAAAAGCTTCCAATCAAGTGTAATAAAAATTATTGATATCTACAATTTTTTATATTTAAATGGTCATATTTCCAAAACTATAAGAGATAAACATATCAAATGTGGTATTTTCTTAAAGCATTTTAAACTATCTTTGCAACTGTAATATAATATACAGGGTTTTTTATTAAGAAAAATCCTGATGATGGTATTTCGAAATTATTAAAAACTTTTAAAGAGACCTTTCAAATGATAATAAATAATACGAGGTTTAAGGTGTTCCATTTAAAAACCCGATTTTGCGTTATAACTTTAAAATAAAAGTCAATGTAAATATAGATCAATGATCTGAAAAATAAATATGGATGAATGCAGCGAAAATCACAATAACCCCTACGTGGGCACCGCGCAGTACACTTGTGGGCATGCGCAATAAACATTTACTGACTAGCCGAAAACAAACAACAGGACCGGGTTTAACATTTTGTATATGATTCATTTATAAAGAAAATATACCAAGTAATTTTGGGGTATACATATTTAAATATTTTATTTTAAGTCTGTATTCGTCTTTCATAGCAGTCCCTAAAAAGTAAACCGGTTTTATATTGGGGACTATTTTTTGTTGTATATTTTTTTATTTTTCGGTCGTATCGCCGATTTTATTAAGATTTAGCAAACGAGAGTGCTTAGAAGCACTGACCTCAATTTAAATTCCATTTTATTACTAAAACACCTTTTTGATTCATGAGGACCCACTTTTACTTAACCTCAAACCTGCACGCTATTTTATGTATTATTATCTTCCTTCTTAATACTACCTTGACACAACAAAACTGAATAGTTGGTATTTTATTATAAAAGCAATTAGATTTGGTGTAACTTGTTTGAGGAATAAATCTCAATTCATAAACTGATATTTCGTTCCCGTTGGCGTAGCAGTTGTCGTTCAGTTAAGTTTGGCGTGTAATGCCATTGAAATTGTTTATTTTTGGGGTTAGGGCCAAACTGACCTTATATTTGTAATTGAAACCACGAAAAAAAGCGAATCACAAATATTAAAATTGGTAATGTACCCAGTAAGTAATTATTGATTTAATTTGCCTACAAATGCCAACTTGAAATAAACTTGATAATGTAATAATCTTAAACTAGGCTTAAAGCGCAATGGAATCGCTTGGACTATTTAATTTTATTCAAAACATTCCACAGAAAGATACCCATGTTCCTTTTTTAACATACGAGCAATAAGCAATCTACAAGATATTATATGGTATAAATCGTCCTCAATATCACAAAGCGGCGTATCTTTATGTTTAAATTTCACGAGGGTGCTTTTTAGGTATTTTTTGTACCTACTACTCTTTTTAGTAAAATGAAATAAGCTTAGTATTATATTTCTATAACTTTTAAAGATATCAAAATCTAACATATGCCAATTTGTAATTTTAAGAAGCAACTTTTTTAAGCAATTACATCAGCTCTAGTCAATTTTCCTACTTTTTGAGATACGCCACATCGTGATATTGCCGACGAAATTGCTTATGGCTACGTGTTATAACTTGAAAATATGTCAAATTATTTTAATTAAACTGCCATATTTTATTTTGTGTAATTATAAATGCATCAGTCCAATGCTAATACAGGGTGTCCGACTATATTTTAACCCATTTTCACTACGAATAATTTTAAAAGAAATAAAATTATCAAAATGCGGTTTTCGCGAAAAGCCTTAGATTTTTTTAAGTTTCTTTTTATATCCTTGCCATTTGGTTGTGACATTTATTTCTTACGAAAACGGTCAATTTTCGTATATAGGGCAAGTTTGTTATTTTAAATGGAACCCCATATATATTTTTCTATAATCCTTAAATACAATTTTTCCCGCTAAAAAAAAATTAACCCAAACCATGACTATTTCAAAAAATAATGGATTTATTGATCTCTAAAAAATTGACTGCATGGCAATAAAAAGTATTATTTAAAACAGGAAATTTGCTACTTACTCATTATTTAATTTTGGTTATGCAAAACTTAAATTAAATAAAAGTTTAAAAAATACCAAGAACAAATGAAACACCAAATAACTATATCTGATAACGGGCGACCGTAGATGGGAGATTTGGTTTGGTCGGTCGACGGCGTCAATTTTACCTGGATTTTACGATCGGGAAATCCCAAATTATAAATTAAATTAGGATGAGTGTGACCCTGTCACCGCATAGGTTAACGTTTTCAGTGTTGCAACCACTATATTTATTAAAATACTGCTAATTTTGTCAATGTTGCCAACACTATATTGGGTTTAAATAAAAAATGCTAACCTTTATAACAACTGCGCATGTGCAAAGGTGTACAGCAATTCTCCCAGTGTGGGGTAAAAAATTCTTGCGCAGGTCTATTGAAAATATATGGGGATCATTTTCTATTAGCAATCCTTTTAATTTTTAGATCATTGATATAGATACGCCACGAATTTGTTTCAAAAATCGAAATTGTGTACTCATATTTGTTCTATCTCTTTCAGTTTTCGCTATACCCTGCTAGGTCAACGAGAAGGCACCACCCTATACATTGTTCTTGTAATATTTTCTAAATAATAATTTTGTTAGTTTGCACATTTAAAACTAATATTAAATAATGGACATGTTTTTGAAAACAATTTTGGATATTACAAAAATCCATTACTTACATTATTAACACATTATTTTTCAAACCTTGTAGACGACTAATTCAATTTGGTATCTGGTGCACGATTTTCCACTTAAAAAGTAGACATTTCTGATGGAAAATGATGAAAATTTCTCTTTAATGCGTCTTTCGATTGCATTGCATTTGGAAAGTAGGCATTTTGAGAAAAGAAAAATATTTTTTCATTGGTAGTTTTCTATTCTCTTACCGGCGAATATCGGGCCCTTGATGGTTGTCCTTTAGGTTTTCGACCATGCAGAAATTATTGGTAAAAAGAATAACTTTTATTCGCAAAACTAATAATTTCCATATGACCAGTGCCATACATATTATGGGGCTAAACAAATGCGGTAAAGGTGTAGACCTTTGTTTTAAATATTTTTGGGTGGTCTGTATATAAAAATGTATTTTTTTTTTGCTCTTCAATTACACCAACGACGTAGAAACAGTATCACATCTTATACATGTTATGCTATTTTAAATGTTTTCGTTTTGTCTCGAATATCAAAGGTTTGTTTAGTTTTTTATGTTTATGGGATGGAATAATACATATTTTAGATAACTCGATTTGTATGTAGATTTACCTATCTACAAAAATGTTCCGCTTAGAGTTGGTTTACTTTGCGGTTAGCCCAAAATGTTATAACTTTTACGATTTAATTATATTCTTGGTATAATTATTTCACGAACAAACAAATAACATTTTCATAATAATGAATAATACAAATGGACTTTCCATTTCTTTTGCCTTGGTCATGAATTCCAATGCGGGCATCAGTGGGTACATCGTTTAAACTGTTTCATTGTCATCCGCTTATATTGTATCTACTTCGAGGAAAATCCACAATAAATACGTACAATTTCGTCACGAGACAAGGAAAAATATTAACGTAATGAAAAACTTTCATTGAAATTTACGTTACCTTGTGTTAGTTTTGCGATAAACAGATTGACGACCTGGACTGGCCCAGATACCGATTTTTAGTTAAATATTAAAGACGAAGTTGGGTAGTATTTGATCACTCCCCAGCAAACACTATTTGCCGACAATATACATTTTTCATATTGGCATTGATGGTAAAGCATTGGCAATTGGTGGCAATATGAGGCCGACATCTAATACGCATTAAAAAGTCAACCCTAAATAAACACTCAATTGCCAATAAATTTGGCATGCAGGCGAATTGCCGGCAAGCATACAAAAAAGGCGGCATACCAATTCTGATTAAATAAAGCATGCCTTTTTGTTGCAGGCAAATAAATATTGGATTTTTGAAGGCAAACCTTCAACGCATATTCATACTTATCAAACCATATTATTAACATTGATATTTAACTAACATTAGAGCAATTTTTTGATCTGTTTTATTAATAATGGCAGCTCTACAACATGATTTTATGTTTATTTACATAATTTAAAGAAAATGGCCTTTCCATACCATTTTATTGTTACAAATCATGTAAATAAAAATTAAGTCCAACAAAATGTTTATTATGTATTTTTGAGAGAATAAAAATAAAATTATGGTAAAATTAGCTAGGTTACTTTCGACCGAAGGTGACAAATTCAAATTTCCCGCTTAGCCGAAATACGAGATTTGACAATTTTGACAGATGAAAAAAAATGCTTTTGTTTTACCGTTTTGTGCAATTGTTTTCTACGTGGTTTTCTAGCTTTTTAGTTTCTTTTTTTAAGATAAGATTTTTTTAATAGACATAATTAAGTGTATTCATTACCTAATTAGTGTCTATTGTGTGATTAATTGGTAATGGCTAGTCGAGAAGGCGAGTTATTCAAGTAGACTGTTAGGAGCTGTAAACATTTTAAGTTTGTAGTTACTTAAAAAAATAATATGAAATCAGGGAGTTGTCTTATTAAAAGTTTTAAAGACGTGTTAATAAAAAATATTATGTATATTTATTAATTTTTGTTTTTGACATTTAACTCCTTTAAAATATTTCTTCCTATGTTTTGGATCTGAAAATTGAGTGTAAGTGTCCCTTGAATACTAACTACTGAAGTGTTTTCTTTTGATTTACCATCTTTTTTTTATTTTAATACATACCTTTAATTTTTTATGGTTTATTGTTACTGCATAAAAATTTATATTATGTAATTTTTTAATGATAGAGTTTTCCTGCCTTTTTTTCTAATTTTTTCGATTACAAAATTCTAAATATGTTATTTAACTTTTGCGACATTCAACTTATTAAACTTGCAATACTTATTTAATATTAAATACCATTATCCTAAACGCATTTTTTCATCATAACTTATTAATGATGGATGCCATCACAGTATCTGCAACATGTGGCTCAATAACGGCCAATTGCCCACTTTCGTGTCTTTTTGACAATAACTTATTAATGGTGGATGCCATCACATTATCTGGAACACGTCGCCCAATAACGGCCAATTCCCACTTTCGTGTCTTTTTACCAATAACTTATTAATGATGGATGCCATCATCCTAAACGCATTTTTTTAGCATAACTTATTAATGATGGATGCCATCATTTTAAACGCATTTTTTCATCATAACTTATTAATGACGGATGCCATCACATTATCTGCAACACGTGACCCAATAACGGCCAATTGCCCACTTTCGTGTCTTTTTGATACCTTTTTGCCAATGCTTTGCCATTAAAGAGTGTAGGCAATGCCAGTAAATTAAATGTACACGGCCGGCAAAAAATGTTATATGGGTCGGTATTTTGAATCCTATTCAGAATACATTGGGCTTGTAATCGAACACATCTGTGTGTTTTGTATTCAGTATTTGACTGAATATGTACTTTTTGGTCAGTACTCGGAAGTCTGTATTCTAAAGATCCTTTTCGAATGATAGTATTCAAATACAAAATTTGAGTTTTTGAGTATTCGTATACCGAGTTTGGAAGTATTCGAATACCGGAATGTGAATACAAGTGGTATTTGAATTCTGGGATTAAAAAGAGGAATGTTAAAACCAGAAAATTAATATCAGGATTTGAAGTATTTTATGTCGTAATTTGTTGCGTGACGACTTTTTTCTTTTTTTTGCTCATTGTTCTTGTATGTTGGTATTGGAATTATTTTTTCCTTGGTGTTCGAATCCTCAGTATTCCAATACTTTTTGTAAACGTTATTTAAGATTTGTATTTGAATACAGGATTTCAGTATTCGACCCAACTCTGAGTAGAGACCGGATTATATGCCTTAGCATACTTTAGCTATTCTCGAAAACATAGTTATGATACATATTATTGATACATTTTCATTATTTTTCGAAAGCAGCGCATTCACCAGCCACTCGTCTTTTGTTTTGGTATAGTGCTTTTAACAATTTAAGAAAGTGACTTGACCTGAGATGTAATAATGACATGCAATAAAGCCATAAATGTATTACCTGTGACAGATCCGTATTTATTTTGTTGTTGGCCAATAATAAATTATTACATTATTACCTGAAAACTCAATAAGACTTTTGGGTCATTCTTATTACATTATTTTATCCCAATGTATTATACTACATTATTATAACTACATTTTTTTATCAGGTACAGTGCGGCCCTGCACAGTAAATCCAAAACCTTTTATGGTTTTATTGCATCCCAAGACTAAATCACTTTCTTAGATCGTAGATAGAACTATACCTACGAGATTAAAATGCGAGACAATTATTTCCGTGCGCGCGTTCTGTTGTACTCCTCCACCTATTATTGGCAATTAGGATATAGTGCCCGCGCCCTCGTCGAAAACTTTTTAACCCTTGTAGTACAATATGACATCTATAGTTGTTATAGAAATATTTTGAATGATTGTAGACACAATCTCACTACTGAACATTTGGAACAATACTTGATTGTTTAATTTTTTTAAATATCAAATAATATTAATATTCCTATTATCATATTTCAATAGATAATAGACAAATTATAGTTTCCAGGTGTAAAAATAAAACTATTTTTTTTTAATTTTTGTTCGTTAAAGTTGCCATTTAGGATAGCCCCGCACTAGTAACTATTTTATTAACCAACATAAAAGTTGCTCAACCAAATAATGGATAATAAATTTGTGTTTCATGCACAGGTCTACTGGGGTTTTCTTTGTTACCATGGATTTCACTGAGACAGAGGATATTATTAATTTAATTTTGAAAAACATACAAAAAAACGGCATTGGGTTTAGATTGCGTTCAAAATAGATCAAGATGTAATTTTTTAGTTACTGTGATAATATAAAAATAAATACGTTCTATTATGACAATATTTCAGTTGCCGAAAAAAGTTGTTAGTGCGCGGCTGACGTTAATGTTGCATATTTTGCCACTTTTCGTGCATATTTCATGCATTTTTATCATTAGTCTTGAGATACCAATCTATTTTTTATTTATTTTTTCGTATCATCTTTAGTTTGAGAGAAAAAAATTCACGTAATTATATATTCTTATACCATAAAAAGCAATTTTCAATTAAAAATAGTTTATACTCAGTCTAAAGAATTTTACCAAAATAGGTGTTTCGAATTTTTGATTTTGAGCTTCTTGAAAAGTTTAACACCCTATATCTTAAGAAAGAAAAATGTGCAGCCCCATGTTTATATAAACTCTTTTATTTTAATAATTGTTCATCATGTATACCAAACAAACAATCATTGTTAAATTGGGTACGTCGACGGAAATATTTTTTATGGCAGTATCAAATGAGGCAAACAAGATTACAGAAAACAATAATAAAGATCAAATTTATATTCACGCGACGTTTACGTATAATTTTGCTAAATTTATGCAATTAAGCAAGTACATACTTAAAATTCAACTTAAAATTTAAAATTCTGTCTGGATGACATTACTTAGGCGATAATGAAGGGTAGTTGCGAGGAAGTAGTATTATAGTCTTTGGTGGGACAGGTTATAATAATTTAGAAAATTTTTGTAAAATTCAGTTATAATTTTGTCACGTTCGACTGTGGCTAATAATTACCAACGTCCGACTAGGGAATCCAATCCCGCAAACACAGGATCCCGCAAATGCGGGATCCCTCTAAGTTTCTGCTGGATCAACATTGCGGGATTTCCCGTGCGGGATTCAATATTATGATTCCGTAACGTGAACCATCGGCACTAAATTTAGAAGAGGAATTGAATCGTAGTCTTCGTACTGCCTGGGTATCAGAATCAAAGGCTTCTCCTATGACTATACGAGCACGAGTAACATTTGACCAGTTACTAAAACATGAAATGACCCTTTTTGAATGCGGAGGGAATAAAGGTATATGCTTGGAAGCTGTTTACAACAACTGTGTAAAGACTATTCCGCCGACAAGTGTCGAGGTTGAGCGTACGTTTTCAGCTGCAGGATATATTTGCAATAAACTAAGATCAAACTTAAAAGATGATATATCTTGGATATGTTATCTTTTCTCCCGAAAATACTTTCAAAATCCATGCGACTAGGTAAAGTTGGCAATTGACCTTTAAACTAAGTTTATCACAACTAAACTAACTAAACTAAGTTTAAGTAAACCACTAACTAACATTTTTTGCCACTTTCACCACCTTAAATTCAACCCTCTGTGTACAATGATAAATTTTCTGTAAAAGCAAGCTACTTTTAACTAAGGGGATATAATAAGGGTTAAAAGATCTTTAAAATAAGATATCGATTAATCTTTCAGCCGAATGTGTGATTCACCCTTAAAACTTAAGGGTAAATCACACCCTTTAATTGATATCTCATTTTAAAGATCGTCTAATCCTTATTTTATTCCTTTAGTATACAGAAGCTTGCCCTTACAGGTAATTTGATCTTATAGATTTAAAAATAAAATTTAAAATTTTGACAAGCTGTCATATTAAGGACAATGACAGAAAAGATTTTAAACTTGGGAGTTATAATCAGGGTCAGAAACCTTCAAAATAATGTATGGCCTTGGGTGCCATGGCCTCCCCTTTTATGCCACATCCTTTGTAACCAATTATTTTTTTACTTAAACACGCCTAATTGCAAATATAAAGATGATATTGCCCCCCTCGAATAGTTGATATGACCGACCCTGAAATCAGCTCTGTTTTGTTTTCAAATAGCCACTCTATATATTCTTCTCGTTATACCTACATATACAACTCAAAACGTATAAATTTAAACAAAATATTATTTGGCTTTTCTCCAGAATAAAATTATAAAGTTTATTTAACATTTTAGGAAAATTAAAACTTTTAGACATTATGAAGAACTATTCTGCTCTTACACAATATAATAAGTATAATTATATATAATTAGTATACCTAAATTTTTGTTGAACCTCTTTCCCCTCCATAAAAATCCTAGTTTCAAAAGCGAATCCTCTTTTTGTGCTTTTTTCTTGAATTTTTTCTAATTTTATAAATCACAAATTTCGTAGAAATATTTGCCTTCTTCCTCCAATTAGAGGCAACTAAAAGTTTTGCATAAGAAAATTGTAGAGTGAAAAAAAATTTACTATAATTTTTGAAAAATTTAGATAATTTTGAAAAACTCGGAATTTGTCGATGAAATTTCATTATATTCACGCAAACAATACAAAAAGAGGATTTGCTCTTAAAACTTGATTTTTTTATGGGAAAATTCCAACAAAAAATTAATTTTTTCCAGTTTTTATATACCGGGTGACAACGAGATCACTTTCCGGCTGCCATTTTTTATTTCTTTATCGACACTGACAAAATTTGGCAGGTTTGTTAAAATAACGAAAAGTCATTCTAGGTGTATATAATAGGCTTTTACGACTTTTGATTTCACCGAAAATGACTGGAACTTTTGATTTTTAAGTGGGAAACCCTGTATATTTTTGTTTTTCGAATTCTTGAGATCATTTTTAGTCGGAGTAGAATATTTTTAATACAAATTTTTGTTCAAATTTTATTTTTAAAATTAAATTTTTATTTTTATCTACTGTGCCATATTCTAAAATCACTCCTAATACTTTACTTACTTTAAAAAATACGATATCGATTTTATCTTTTTAAACTTTTTACTAGAGGGCTTGAAACTTAATTTTTAATTTCTTTACCCTAGCTCAAAAACCAAAATATGATCAAATCACTTTCATAATATTTCTAAATGCAGTATTTTAAAGAGAATCCAATGATGTAAAATACTAAGACACTTTACTTTATTTTCTTTAAAAAAAAACAACATTAATTATGTAGCTACTGATCTGTTTGATCTGAATGACGTACATCGCAATTCATCGTTGTTGCCATGAAAACAGAAACTAATAAATTATGTTGTAAAAACAATTGTTTGTGTTCCGTTAAAAGTAAAAAAAATAAAGACATAAGTTTGTATTTATGTATTTCCTACAATGTAAAAATAATTTTAAGTTAAATTTGGTATTAGGATAATTTTTATTGTTAATACCAAATCTAACTTAATATTATTTTAACATCATAGGAGATACATAAGCACAAACTAATAATTTTATTTTTTATACTTTTAATGGAACACAAACCATTGTTTTTACAACATATACTATTAGTTTCTGCTTTCATGGCAGCTACGATGAATTGACAATGTACGCCATTCAGTATTAAAAGATCATATACCTACATAATTAATGTGGTTTGTTAAAAAAATAGTTTCGTAATGTTTTACATTATTGGATTCGCTTTAAAATATTGCATTTAGAAATAATATGAAAGCGATATTGTCTTATTTTGTTTTAAGCTAAGGTAAGAAAACTGAAAAAATGAAGTTTTGAGCCCTCTAGTAAAAAGTTTAAAAAGATAAAAATCGATTTCGTATTTTTCTGAAATTAAATAAAGTATTAGGAGTTATTTTAAAATGACCATGGCACTCTAGATAAAAATAAAAATTTAATTTAAAAATAAAATTTTACCAAAATTTGTATTAAAAATAGTGTATCGGCTAAAACCGACTAAAAATGATCTGGAGAATCCGAAAAACCAAATATATACAGGGTGTCCCATTAAAAAATTCAAAGGTCCAGTCATTTCCGGTGAAACCGGAAGTCGTAAAAGCCTATCATATACACCTTAAAATGACTTTTCGTTAGTCTAATACCACTGCTAAGTTTCCTCAGTATCAATAAAGAAACAAAAAATGGCAGCCTAAAAGTGATCTCGTTGTCACCCTATAGGGAATCATTTAAACATATTATCAACGCCAGTGAGGACACGTCTAGGAACTCAACCATCTCCCCGTCTAGCAACTTAACTATGTCCGTTTATATATTTTATTAAAACTAAAATATTTATTTGAAGATTTTTATATAATAATGCTTTATAAAATGGATTTTTTAATAGGAAAAATATTTTACTTGCTCAATTAGTTTTAATAATTAACCAAAGCATCATTTACATTATTTGTGTAAAAGACATAAATTAGTTTGTCGTCGATAAGTACATATTATAAATGTGAATCACGTTAGTTATGTGTGTAAATCATTTTTTCTTAAAAATATAGGTACTATCCGCGGAAAACTATGACTCTGATAAAAATGTTTGTGCACTTAAAATAATTGTACATTCTTTGAATTGATAGTACTGCGTGGTAAAAAAATATTTTTAAAAACTAAAGTATTTATCTGTTTGCCAACACTTAACTTTGACTTGTTTTTCTGTGTTAACGTTTGGTGGGTTAGTTTTCTCTTTGCTCCAACACCTCTGGTAAAACCCAAACAAGACATTAGCTTGTTTTTAATAACATTTATAACTTTATACTAACTTAAAAATGTTAGGAATTTAATACAGTGAAATTTTGATTTTTAAGCGGTGATACTTTTTTTTAATTAAAGCATTTTGAGATGTCTTTGAAGTGGATATTTTGCGAAAAATTAAACCTTCGGTTTCATGATCCTAACATGTAAGTAACATTGTAATGTAATAACACAATAAATTTGTCCTTAAGATAATAAAACTTGATTTGGTGTTTGCTATTGAAAATATGTAGATTGTTTTATAACTGTTAATTTATTTTTATCTTACCGTATGGATGCATTCAATATACAGTGCATTGCTTTATTGCCGCCCCCGCCCCTTTTGTTTCTTGAACGGATCAAATTAGAAAATTAAATCTTCAGTGAATGAAACTGATGACTAAATACCTACTAAATTTACGATATAATACGAAACTGATTAAGTTGAATATAATTAACATGCTATTTTCTTAAAGCTCTTTAAAGGTCTTTTTAATGGTGGTATAATGTACAGGGTTAAATTTTAAAAAAATATGTATACTTTTTGTTCTGCCCTGTTTATTATTACTAATAAAAAGATCTTTAAGAGCTGGGTAAAAACGTATTTTTTTAAATGCCAATATTATTGGCTCTACGCTCTACCTAGTCCCTAATCCGAAATACATAGGTATATAGAGGTGAGTAACAATCAATTTTTAATATCTTAGTTTAGGCGCCAACTGGTAAAAATGCGTAATTAGCGATTGATATATTTTCCGGAAATTTTAACACGTCATGTGGGAAACTACGATTTATTTTACTGATAAGATACTACATGTATAAAATTTTAATTACGTTATCAAAGTAACATTAAAAAAATAATATTGGGATTATTTTAATATATCCTAAATAATCCTTATAGTAATATCCAATATACAGGGTGTTTCCCTTATTGCGATAAGAAAATTTAAGGGCATATTTCCGAGCTAATTTTATGAAAAAGGTTCATACTAAACATATGTTCGAAAATGTTTTGTTTCTAAGATACAGGGTGTTACACTTTTTAAAGAAAATCGGGTTTTTAATATTATCTATCTTAAATATGCCTTATCCGATTTAAAAAAAATTGGTTGTGATTTTTTTTGAAATAGGAGGTTAATTTAATTTAGCCCTAAACTAATTTTAATTAGTGAGACCAGTGGCGGAGTGGGACGCATCTTGGCTAATATTATTGATAAACAAATGTACGCAACTGGCATTTTTGCAACTTTTATATATTTTCCGGATGAATCACCTAAAAAACAATTTTTTTGTTTCTTCAGGGTTTTTCTTAGCTTGCCTAGAAAAAAGTAAAATCCGCTAAATTGTATAATCCAGGACCATACAAAGAAAGATAAGGGCATTTTTTTTCAATTAATTTTTTTAATTAACTGTTAGGAGTTAGCTGTAAATTTAGTATATTAAAAAGTTAATTTGGCAAACTAAAAAAAAGAATTTTTAGTATTAAAATTGGTGCCTTTTATGGGGAACCCTGGATCTAGTCTAACAAATTTTACTAAAAAAGATGTTTTAGAAATTTTTAAAGTTTTTTGAAAAGTTTGACACCCTGTATCTTGAGAACGATTAATTTGAGAACTCATGTTTATATGAGCTTTTTTGAGAGAAAATGACTCAGGAATATGCCCTTAAATTTCTCTTACCTTAATTAGGAAACACCCTGAATACAATTACCAGGCAAAATGTACCCAACAGATGGGATTTTTTTATTACGGGAAATTCCAATTTCAAAATTTAATTTTTCGTCCATTACAGGGTGTTGCGGTAAGAAAATTTAAGGGCATATTTCTGAACCAACTTTATTTAAAAAAGTTCATATATACACGAGTTTAAAAAATTTTGTATTCTTAAGATACAGGGTGTTAAAGTTTTAAAACTGAAAACATTTTTTTGTTAAAATTTGTTAGACTAGATTACAGTGAGGATATTAAAAGTTCTCCCCGCTCTTTATCTTTTGAATGGGACAAGATATCGGGGTCAAGTAAATTTTGGGTAAAAGGGTGTTATTTAAACTACTTTTAGCAGAAAAATATTTTCTGTTACCTGACCTAGTACCAAGGGGGCACTAGCAACATTTTTTTCAAATGAAAAGGGGAGTCATGTATCACCTCGTTTTAAAGGTCTTTTGACTCTCTACTCAATAATACTTTGTTTTAGTTTTTTTTATCTTTGGACAAACCATCGAGGCTAAAAGCCTAAATACTAACGTACCGTGTGGGTGTCTTAAGCGAGGTGAAGAGGGAGTTTGTTGACACGGGACTTAAATACTTGAAGATTTGGGGGAAGGAAAGACCTCCGCGGGCAGCAGGTTCCACAATCTAGAAACTCTAGGGATAAAAGAACGAACAAAGTGAGAAGTTCGGGACCTGTCCAGTTGGACCGTATAGGGATGCATACGCGCGGAACCACGAGTTTCTCTGTTGGGAACCGTGAGTGGAGGAACTATACTGGTCAATTCTTCAGAGCAGCAGCCATGGAAGTACCTATAAAAAAGCGATAAATCGCCCACAGCCCGACGATGGGCAAGAGAGGGAAGCCTTTTGTAAGTGAAGGATCATTAATGAGACGAATAGCTCTTCTTTGAATAGAATCAAGAATGCTCAGGGTTGTTGGGGACGCCATGCCCCAGATATGAGAACAATATTCCAAGGGAGGTCGGATTTGGGAAACATATAAAGTGTATAAATTAGAAGCGGAAAAATACTTTTTGCTCGAAAGAGAAATCCAAGCTTTTTGAAGCTGCCGTGGCTATAGATACAATGTGTTTATGCCAGTTAAGGTTACTTTCAAATGTGACGCCCACGAGATTGAAGGTGTCTTTGCTCTGTAGAACTTGGCCGCTCATAAGTAGAGGATGAGTATTTGATGACTCTTTTCGCGACAAGGAACATGACTGTGTTTTGGATGCATTAAAATGGACGAGATTTTTGGCGCCCCAATCCAATATTAAATTAAGATCCTGAGAAAGAGATATCTGCATCGCTCTGCGTTTATTTTCCAAGTCAGGTTTAGTGATGGGTTTAGGAACCTGAAAACTGGAGTGAAGGGTACTATCGTCGGCGAAACTATGAATGGAATTAGTTGTGGACGAGAGAAGGTCGTTGATGTGAAGAAGAAACAATGTTGGTGCCAGAACTGAGCCCTGAGGGACTCCAGCATTTATTTGGTGAAAGCTTGAAGAATGGCCGTCCACAATAACTGATATACGTCGATCAGATAGATAACTAGAGAGCCAAGTACAGAGTTTAGTTGAAAGACCATAGGAGGGAAGTTTATTAAGAAGTGCGGCATGCCAGACCTGGTCAAAAGCTTTGGATATATCAAGAGCAACGATCTGGGACTCACCTAGAAACTCAAGAGACTTATTCCAACAGTGTGATACGAAGGAAAGAAGATCTGCTGTAGATCTTTGTGGCGAAATCCATACTGCCTGTCGTGCAAAATTTTGTGTTTTTCCAAGTACTTAAGAATTTGTGAATTAATTAATTTTTCCATTACTTTACAAAGAACTGAGAGAATTGAAATTGGTCTATAGTTAGATGGAAGCGATTTAGATCCTTTCTTGGGAATAGGTTGAACACGTGCAGCCTTCCAGCTCTCCGGAAAGATACCTGTGTCGTAAGAAATTCGAAAGAGCCGAGTTAAGATTGGTGCAAGTTCTGGAGCACATTTTTTAAAACGATTGCTGGTATGCCGTCCAGCCCAGACGATTTCTTGGTGTTAAGGGACGAAAGGATACGTTTAATGTGTTTTACTTTAAAAATAATATCGGGCATTTTATGAGGAACTGGGGTAACCGTTGGAATTGGATGATTTACGGGAGGGTCAAGGGTGGAATTGGCAGCAAATTGTTTGGCAAATTGTAAGTAAATTGGTCCAGCCGTTCCACACTTAGAACGGTTTGAAATTTGACTTAACAATGTGGTTTTAATAACATTGGCTTGTAAGCCTGGAAAGGCTGGGTCGATTTTAAAAACAAAGTGGCGGTAAGTAGAGAAGTAGAGGACCTTTAAAACGAGGTGCTAAATGACTCCCCTTTCCATTTGGAAAAAGTTGCTAGTGCCCCATTGACAGTAGGCCACGTGACCGGAATCATTTTTATGCCAAAAAGTAGTTTAAGTGACACCTTTTTACCCAAATTTTACCCGATCTTAGTATCTTGTCCCATTGAAAAGGTAAAGAGGGAGAGGACTTTACATATTTTTTAACAAAAAATTTGTTGTTATTGTTGCATAATTGTAAAACAGAAATTATAACACTAAATTAATAAAAAATTGAAAAAATGTTTCTTGTATGGTTCACGAATGCAATTTAACAGATTTTATTTTTTTCTGGAAAACAAAACAAGCTACGTAAAAGTATTAGGGTATACAAAAGTAGAATTTTAAGATGTTTCATTCAAAAAAATATATAAAAATTGCAAGGAAAATAAGTGGCTTACATTTTTGTCAATAATATATGCTAAGATGCGTCCCACGCTGCTACTTGTCTCACTAATTAAAATTAGTTTAGAGCTAAATTTAATTAACCTCCTATTTACAAGAATACCACAGCCAAATTTTATTAAAATCGGTTAAGGCATATTTAAGATAGGTTTTTTAAAAACTAGATTTTCTTTAAAAAGTGTGACACCCTGTATCTTAGAAACAAAGCATTTTCGAACCTACGTTTGTTGCTCAGGAATATGCCCTAAATTTTCTTACCTCAATTGGGAAACACCCTGTATATTGGATATGACTATTAGGATATATTAAAATAATCCCAAGATTATTTTTACTGCTACTTTGATAACGTAATTAAAAATCTTATACATGTAGTATCTTATCAGTAAAATGAATCGTAGTTTTCCACATGACGTGTTAAAATTTCCAGAAAATATATCAATCGCTAATTACGCCTTTTTACCGTTTGGCGCCTAAACGAAGATATCACTATGTATTTCGGATTAGGAAGTTTAAATCGCCATTTTCTTTACCCAGCTCTTTTAAAAATCTTTTTATTAGTAATAATACACAGGTTAGAACAAATAGTATATATATATATATATATATATATATATATATATATATATATATATATATATATATATATATGTATGTATGTATTATCACTATACAAATTTCTAGCCTTACTCGAAGGGTTCACTAGCTCTGGGACTATAAGCAAATGAAACTATTTTCTACTGATAAAAATCGGGTAAAGTTTCCAAACTACATCGATAAATTTTTACTGTATCTATAAACTTAATATTGTAAATAGATTTTAATATTATATTTACAAGAGTAAATACCAGATGTTCCCATACCGGGCATTACCCTACCTTAAATTATTATAAGGATTTTCCACCTGAAAACCAAACAAAATTTTAAAATTCTTTTGAGTGTAGTTTTAACTTTCATTTACTTAAGTGCTAATAATTATAAGCTGTATATGTAGTATAATACCTTGTGTTTTGTTTTCTATCTTGTTTAATTTCTTACTAAGTAAAAAAATAGAGATATGTAGGTAAGAACATAATACTGTATGTAAGCGGTAGGAGTTTTTAAACGCTTTTCCAGAACTTCTTTCCTTCATAAAAATACCTATTTGAAAAAAGATCTTACGGTAAATGCCTTTTAATTTATAAATTAATATTTTCTGTGTTGTAAAGATTTTTTATTTTAAATATGTTTTAACCAACAAAACTTACTATGTGTTTTGTTATACCGGGTGTCTCTATAATAACAGGCGCTTCATACTGGTGGAACCCACGTCGCTCGATAATATTTTCAAATGACTACATCTTAAAACTAGGACATGGGACCCACACCAAATTTATATCAGATGCTATAGTGGCGGAGCACTTTGGTAAAGAAAATTTTAACTTTAAAATCTGCGAAAAAAAGTTGATTTTTTGACTTTAAATTTCTCTTTCTAACTTGAACAAAGGCCGTTTTATTAAATGAGGACCTTTTTTTATTTGCTTTTCAAAAATGTTTAGGTCTGCTGTGTTTTTCCTTACTCCTCAATATTTTTAATTTTTTGCACCCCCTGGATGTGGCTGGCGCCCTTGTGAGTAAATTTATCAAGTGAAATAAAATAAAATGCTTTTATTTTAATAATACCCATCATATACAACGTCAATAATAAATTCAATACATAGTACAAATATGAACAAAATAAAAATCATCTTTATATCATAATAATTGTTATATTCCGTTGCAAAGAGTTGATATATTTTTTTATTATACCTTTAAAACCTTTCCCTTTTTGAATAAATATTCCATGCTCTTGAACGTATGTATAAAGTAAATTATGTATTTACAAAAATAGGTCCGTGAAACAAACTAATTGCTTATTCTCAGAATCATTAAAATTTAACTTTAAAAATATTTTTTCCTTATTTAAAGTTAACATTCCACTGCAATATAAAATTCCAAGTAGCAATAAAGTAAGAAAATCTGACCAAAAAATTAATAACAATAAAATTTTAGCTGTTCTTTTTAGTATAATTGGTTTTAAATTTTACTATACGATTATATTATGTATTGTTTGGCACACTTGGCGGTATAATGCCCGTTTCCACCGACTTTTGTAAGGTTGCCCAACGCTAGGTAGAGAATAACTTACATTAGGTTACCGTGAGTTATTCTCTACCTAGCGTTAGAGAACCCTAAAAAAGTTGGTGGAAAGTTGGAGAAAAAGTTTATTTTCATATTGATATTTTTTTTTGTTACTACAGCCTACATAGCAAAAAAATTTATGAAACAGAAATAAAGTTACTTGTTTTCTCTGGTAGTCATCTTGAAAACAAATACCATATTGTTAACCGAAAAAAGCAAAACCGGTTAACCGAATATTCAAAACCGATTTTAAAACCGAAAACGATTTTAAAACCGAAAATCAAAAACCCATTAGTCGATATTCAAAGAACCGTTTTCGGTCTTGGTCAAAATCGAGGACGACCGATTAATCGATATTCGAAAACCTTTTAACACAGTTTTTGGTTATCGGTATTCGAAAACCGGTTTTTGAAAACCGAAAACCGGTATTCTAAAGCCGGTTTTTGAAAACTGGTTAACATGTTTCCGGTTTTAGCCAAGTTGCGGTTAACCGACAACAAACCAAAAAAACGGTTTTCGTTGCCGGCGCTATTTGTTATAAGGAATTAAATCTGTAAAAAATGGGCACGTATATCTATTTAAAATAGGATAACGGCGGCTGGTGATAGATTAATGTTTACAAATTTTATTTTCCCTTTTTATTATAAGCATTAATTCATTGCTAATGCCAATCTCTCGAGAAGTAAAAACAATTGATGATTAAAGCAATTTTAAGATTCTAATATTCAATTTAAAAAAATTACCAAATTTACTGATGGTTAAATTGGAGGTAAATTTGTGGAAGGAAATGTCAATTTATGAATTATCAATAAACCATCTTATACAGAGTGTCCAACAACTTCACCGACGAACTTTAATTGGTAATTCTCCAATGAAAAATAAGGAAAAACTTCATATAAGTTATGTCCTAAAGTACAAGAAAAATTAAATACCCACCACAGGGATTTACCCTAATTATTTTTTATAAAAAGAAATAAATATATAGTTTTTAAGTCTCTTGTAGTTTATTTTTACCAAATTAATTTTTATTTTTGTTATTTTTAGTATGGTTTTTGTGTAAATAAATACAAACCGCATTTCTTGACGTTCTTTAACCTAATTGTAAAGTAATCAACATTAAAAAAACTCGTACTTTTTGTCGTACCTGTATGTCTTAAGAGATGATAAAAATCTAATTACTGATTCATAAACTGCAGAATTAACCCAACAAATTGATGTTTCTATTTTTTTTGTATGATAAAAAATAAAAAAGTTAAGGGAGGTGTAAGGTGTAAATTTGTTACGTGACACCCAGGACAGTGTAAACTGAAATTCAGCACGATTCAGTCAAATATTGTGACCAGATGCTTCAATTACGATTTTCTGGCATTATCGTATTCTTCTAAACATAAAGGTATTTTAGAAGATTTTTACATTTTATGATATGGATATTCCGTTTATTGGATACATCTTTTACCTTCTTTCATCTTTTACTTTACCTTTAATTTCATTACTGATATTGGTAATACAAGCAACAACGTTTTAAGAAGATATTCAATTAAAAAAATGTTTATAAATTTGTCTTTAGTGATAAATTTGACCAAGTATCTTTTTGTGTGTTACAAAGTATTTATTTCCATTATATAGTCTTAAACTGGTAAGTTAAAATGTTGAGATGCCGCTCATTTTAGGTAAAAAAAAATTTTGTGTGTGAGGCAGATTTTCTGTTGGATTACGATATACAGTGTAAATTACACAAATGGAATACATTTCATAATAAATATATGGGGACATTTAAAAAAACACTTAGACACGTCGATCGGAATTTTTAGTTGGGCAATTTTTTACCCTAAATAAAAATTCAGGGTAAGTCATAAAACAGTGGCGAATGCCAACTTTCTTATTTTAAATACAAATTATTATTTAATTTTAAAATAAAATAAAATTTAAAAAAAAGTAAAGAACACTATTATTATTATCTTTTTTTAATTCATATCAGTAAGAAGGAATTAAAGCATTTATTATTTCCGAAACAGTTAAGATATGTAGATATAGGAGATGGAACACGATATGTTTAAGACGTTCTGAAGAATTGAACAATTAAAAAATATACGTCGTGCTTTATTTAAAATAATAAAATCGATATGAGGCACCGTTACATGACTTACTCTGTTTATTTTTTTGTTGAAAAAGTTTAGCAACTGAAAATTTCACTTGACATGTCTAACAGTTTTTTTTTTTGGGAATATATAACTTTTTATTATGATATTTATTCCATTTGGCTTATACAGACTAGAGTGTCCCAAAACAGTAAAGAAAAATGTTTTTCTCTCTCACCCAAAGATATCTCAAAGGATGCCCAAACAAAGCTCCTGTTAAAAGCGCGTCTAAAAATTTGAAGAGGTTCTCCATGGATTTTTAAGTTTTTATATCCAAATGATATAAAACCGGATTTTTACTACTTCTTTGCTCTGCAAGTTGTGAAAACAACATTTAAACAAAAAATAAATAAATTTTATTAAGCAATAAATTTGGTACAAAAATTTTTATTAAGTAATTTTTTTTTAGTATTTAATTTTTTAAAGAGCTTTGAATTTAAAATTTCCGGTTTTTTGCATTTTTTCCTTTTTTGCGAAACTATTAGTGTTAGAGAAAAAAGGTAAATTATTGCTTATTTGTTTTAATAAGAACTTTTAGAATTCCGATTAGGAGCGTACACGTACATATCGCGCCTTTCCAGATTTGGAAAAAATACTTTCTTTATTTACGAAATTTTAAATGAGAATAGACACTTTCAGTAAGTGAAGTGCCAGTATGTTGATTTGGCATGTCCTTCTACTAAAATTAAAAGAATTTTAAAATGATAAGTTGTAAAACACCATTTAGATTTCTTAAAATTTCCTAAATTTTAAAAGAGTTCCTCAAAGAGCCCTCTGTATATCTTATACGGTTTCCGAAATGGTTTGTTGTTGCTTTACTTGCCGATATACCTTTACCTATTGCTTATACAGTATACGAATACCTTAATAATTAAAAAAATTATTGGATCATATTTTTTTTCTAATTTTTCGTTTTTTTCAACAAAAAGTGAATTTGACTTCATTCAAATAAAATACTTAAATATAACATAAAATTGCTAATTTTTTTAATGGATTTAATATTTCTTGCCTATACATCAATATATTTTAAAAGTTAATCTTTATAAAAAGTTCTGCATGGTTCAAAATCTAAAATTTAAGCATCAGATATCAAATTGTATTCGTCATCTACAAAGTTTTGGGCGAAAAAGTAATGTAAGTTTAAGAGTAAGTTTATTTTGGCTAATTTTAAAAACTTTCATGCAGAAAAGATGTTTAGAATAAAAAATTACTTCTAAAAAAAGGTGATAAATTTTCTTTTCTGCTATAATCCAAAAAGTTTGTACAAGGTGTTTTTTTTTGGTTGGTATTATAGGGTACAGGCTAATCGGTAAGAGATTTAATAAAACAAAGTTACGTGTCCCGTTATCTTTTTGGTGTTTAGTTTAATGGGGCAATTAGTTCCACAGTAACTTGATTTGTCTAGAAAAATACAGGGTGATTCTCAAAATTCGTCGATTTTTATTATGTGTTATTACTCGGACATTAATAGAGATGGAAAAAAACTTCAAATACAAAAGTTTTATAGCTTTTTACATAAAACCCAGTGGCGTACCCAAAATAAATATATATATTTTTTAATTTTTGAGATATAACCCAAACATTTTTTCTTGCGATTATAATAATGTATAGCACTTAATATTTTGCATTATTTTAAACAGCGAAACTAACAAAAAAATATAAAAAGTAGTTGGCCATGAATTGATTCAATATTTATTTATTTTTTAAAGGGTATGTACATATAAAAAAAACCAATTTAACAAGAATACTAATTATTATATTAAATATTTATTACCAAAACAATAACAGCTACAAAAAATAATTTTATTTATAATAGCAACTAAACAATTATCTAAAGTACTTAATATTTTTTTGCGCAGGTGTTTAATTACAAAATGTGCTAAAATGCTTTTTATTCTGTTCGATGCATTTTTGAACTCTGCTAGTAATCGAACTAGTGGCCCCTTTCTGGCGCCTATTTTTTCACCTGTAGACTAATCAGCCTAGTGCTTAATACGGCAATGTACCTACCTACATGTATTACATGCTGACGATGTATTAAATGATCACAAAATGCAAAAAAACGAAAACACATCAAAAGATAGACAATTTCGCCTTTTTCCCAAGTGCTCCAGATTGGGAAATACCACCAAATGTTTTAAAATTGGTAATAATAAGTAAACTTCAGTTTTGGCACGAGCCGGACAAACTGCTGACCAGATGCTTTAATTACGGATTACAGGCATTACCGCACCCTAATAATAAGGGTTTTCCAACAAATTTCAAATTTTAAGCCATTTATGAGATACATATTTTACCTTCTTTCACCTTTTATTTTACTTTTCATTTATTCACTATTTAAAGTACAAGCAACAACATCTTAGTGTTCTTTTTAAAGTGTAACTTAGTGTGTCTGTTCTTTGTGTTAGTGTTTATTTCTAACAGTCCATTTTTTTTCATAAGTAAGTCAATAACTTAATTTATTTTTTTAAATTTTTAATACTTATTATCATTATTAATTTAACCTAGTGTTTGTTTATACAGGGTGTTTTCATTAATTGTAACAAATCATAGAACTCATTAAAACAAGCCGAAAAGTCAATTTACCAAAAATCGTTTAAATGAAAGTTACCAAATACGAGTTACTGAAACAAATAAAACGTTACTTAAAATTTAATTTTGACGTGATAACGTCTTATAATTCGATGGAGCCGGCTGCATGCCCAAAAAACATGACTCATACGGCGTTCCATTTAAAGGTTGAAGTGCGAGCGACAGCGCGGAAGAGGCACGATCGGCCTCTGCGTTAGACATCTACCGCCTTCTACACAATAATACATTTACATTTTTTCGCCAAGTAGAAAGTGCAGTAAAGTGTGGTGTAATTTTTTTTTATTTTTATTTGTTTTTTCAAAAGTTCACATTGATACTTGTAGTTGATCTGTATAATTTAAGTAAATACCTTATGAAGTTATCACGTAAATTCATCGTACGTAAACCGACTTTACAGACAACCATTTTTTTGGTATTCTTAACCACTGCGTTTGAATAACATGCAATTATGGTTAATAAATGGTAATAGTCCTGAGAATATTTCTGATTTTTGGGTTTTTTGTTGAATAAAAACAATATGAAAGAGTGATTAGTATTAACTTTATTAACACCATTTATAATTAGGTTTACTATCTCAATCTACTTGTAAAAAAGTTCAAGGATTGGAAAATACAGTAATTAAAGAAACGTAACTTTGTTCTTTAGTTTGAAATAATAAAATATCTTATCGATTTAATCACTTTTTAAATTTAATTTGCTCAAGTAAACAAGATATAATTATTACAATATTTTTACAAGGCCTTAAATGCGCAACTTTGTTAAAATTTACAACTTTTTGCATTTCGTATGGTTTGCAAAATTGCAATAGTCATTCTCACAAACGTTGTGACATTAAACAATTTTTTAAATAATAGATTTTTACCACGACCGTTAGAAAAATGCTGTTTTTTAATCGTTAACATGAAGCTAACTTTTTTAACACTTCGAAGCTTTTTTCACACTTTGAATTAGTGTTTTGTTTCAATGTTTACTACAATTACTTTAAATGTCAATTTATGTAATGTAACAGTAAACGCGACATCAACTGAATCAAACGGTCAAGTTACCTTTGATTTCGTCATTATTTCTTTTAATTCATGTGTCACTAGTTTTAAGATTTAACAGTTTGCAAATTAATTTATTAGAAATTATTAAAAATTAGTAGTAATACATTTGGATGACTAAGAAATTGAAAAAGAATTTATACTGTTTTAGTATAATTTCTACAAAAAGTAAGTACATACAATTTTTTAAACTTACATAATTAATGGATAGTTATGAAGAGGATAATTGTCTCTTTAAAAATAAAGAGGCTATGATTTTTTGTTGCAATATAATGGCCGTGCTGCAAAAATTTAAATTAATAAGTTTAAATAAATAAAACATGTATAAAAAGGAAATTTTGGGAAATTTTTATACGGTCGTGGAAAAAGTATAGGAAGAAACACATGCATAAAGTGTCTTTTTTTACTCATGGGATTGACGCTCGTTAAAAAAATATCACTTTATGCACTTGCTACATAAATTACTATTAATACACTATACCACTCTCATGTTATCTTTCCAATAAAAAAAACAAAGTTGATAATGGATTCTTAATTAAATACACAATATGACATATTTTAAAGTAAAATAAAAAGCAGTTTATTTTAAATTTGATATCCCCGAAAGGTTTCCTTTTTTAATTTCAAAACCAATTACGGATTGTTGCCCCAATTTATCTAACGTTGTAGTTCATACGGTTCCCCAAAATTCCAATGGTCCCTTGAATTTGAGACAGTCTGTATATGGGCTTCATCAATATTTTAATTTATTATTTTTAAATAGAAATTGATTTGGACATACAAGGATGTTTGCAGCTTTAATACATGTGTCTACTAACAATTCATCGAATGACAAAAAGAGAACTTATACCAAAAGCAGGAGTTCTATTGTTTTTCCCAAGTGTTCTACATTGGAAAATATTAATAATTAGTAGTAAATGTTGTAAAGTGGGTAATACAAAATAAGCTTTAGTTTTGGGACGAGCCGGACAAATATTGTGACCAGATGCTTCAATTAAGGATTAGGGGCTTACCTCTAATAATGATAAGGGTTTTCCAACAGATTGCAAATTTTAAACCATGGATATTCCATTTATTAGATATATATTTTACCTTCTTTCACCTTTTATTTGACTATTAATTTAGTCACTGTTGGAAGTACAAGCAACAACATTTAAGTGTTCTTTTCTAAAGTGTAACTTAGTATTAGATTTAACAAAGAGTCTGTTATTTGTGTATTTGTGTCAGTGATTATTTCTAACAGACCCCTTTTATAAGTAAGTGAATACCGCAGTTTTGTTTTTAAAACATTTAACATTGTCCGTATAAATTTAAAGAGTGTCTGTTTACACGGGGTGTTCTTAAAATTAAGTCATTCATTTTAACAGCTTGTAGAGCTCATAAAAAGACGTCAACAAACCAAAAATGTTTTATAAAAAATTCAAATAAAACGGATATTTATAATAATTAAATTTTAAAGACATTATCCGAAATCAGCCACTGTGGATATAAAAACATGCAATTATTAATAAGAATGATAATGATTGGTATTTCTTATAGTAGACTGTACTGTCAGTTGTGATTTTATTTTTACGCGATCATAATTACAATAGTAAATATACCCTATTAGTTTTAAACCAAAACATAGGTTAGTTTTTATTTCTTATTATCATCAATATTTGTCGCTAGAGTTATACTTTTTCTCTTTATTTTTAAATAGTTATTTATTACTCCTAAGAAAAAAAAATTTAAACTTTTTTAAAATTTTTATTCATTGTTCTTAGCATTAATTTCCCAATTTATACGTTTAGGTTAAGAATCACCCTGTATAATATACTTACTATACTAGGTATACATTTAATTAATATCGTTTTTTTTAATGATTAGGTAATAAAACTAATTGTTAAAGTTACCTTTTAAATCTTATCCAGTTAATTTTAAATTATAATTAATAAATTAATACATAACACCGTGTGTCGTTATACTTATTATTTGTAAATTATGTTAAGTCATCCTTACTTTTTTGTTCATAAAATTAGTTTTTAATTAAAGTACAAATAATTATCATGCTCAAAAGATAAAATCGTATTGGAGTATTCCATTAACAATTTAGAAAATCCGAAATATTCTGGAATTTAAAAAACATTTATTAGGACTATTATAAGTAAAGAAGTAAATTACTTTTTTTTAGGTAAAACCCCAAATAATTAGTTGGCGATTAAGCTTGATTAATGTGGAAGTAGACTAGTAGACAATATTTTTACTTACGAATTTTATTGTTTAGAAATAATTTAGAAACAAAAATATTGCAAAATGTACAAGAAAATTGTTATTTTTTGAATAATATAAATACAAAATTTTTAATAGAAATCTATTTAGTGATATACCTATATAGGGTGTTTTCTAGTTGCGGTAAGAAAATTTAAGAGCGTCTTCCAGAACCAATTTTATCAAAAAAACTTCATATAAACATAGGTCCGGAAATGCTTTGTTTCTAAGATACAGGTGTTAAACTTTAAAAAAAAATGGGTTTTTAATATTATCTTAAATTTGCCTAATCCGATTATAACAGAATTTGGCAGTGGTATTTGTTAAAGTAGGAAATTACTATAGCCCCAAACTAATTTTAATTTGTGAGACCAGTTGCGGCATGGGACTCATCTTAGCTAATATTATTGACAAAATGTACGCCACTGACTTTTCTTGCATTTTTTTTTCGGATGAAACATCTAAAAATACAACTTTTTTCTTAATATTTTACGTAATTTGCTTAGTTTTTTAGAAAAATAATATCCGCTAAACTGTATTTTCCTGGACCATACAAAAACATTGAGACATTAAAATTAAGTGCAATTAGCACTTATGTAACAACAACAACAAATACCTAATTAAATAACGTTTATATCTAATGTATTTGTTTTAAGTTAAAACTAAAGAAACATTTTTTGACCATCAAATTTTTATCAAGAAAACTATGAAACAAAAAGTTGAACAAATTATAAGAAATTACATACTAGCAAGTAGTATAGAAACAACTTAGCAACGCTGTTAGCAAATATAAATATATTTTACGCGGTAAATTCAAATGAATAAAAATTTAAATAGAAAAACACTGTACATATACTGATCGATTTATAATGTACACTGTATAATGATTCTGGCTTAAATAAATCTTTTGGTGGTGCATAAGCGTTGCCAAAAAAAGTTGCCAAAATAATACTTATAAAAATATAAAATAGTATTCGTAATGAGTAAGATCTTAACGGGTACAGTATTGCATAAAAATTATGGACCATTTAGCAACAAATACCTTAACACAAAAGAAAGTTTTAAACAAAAGAGTACGTATTTTTCTATTACGGCACCACGTACCAGATTTTACCTAAAAAAAAAAACATTATTTATTTAAAATAAAAATAAAGGAAAAAAATTATTAAAATTTCTTTTGTTTTACAAATTTTAAGGTCTTTTGACAAGTTCAACACCCTGTATCTTTAGAACGAAGAATTTGAGGACCAATGTTTATATGAACTTTTTTGTATAAAAAATGGCTTAGGAATACGCCCGTAAATTTTCTTATCGCAATTAGGAAACACCCTGTATATTTATGTACAGGGTTTTTATTTATATTTTGCCACCCACTTTTAAATATAACCAAGATCCTGGATACCAAGATATTCTATATAAAAATGTTGTACTTTTTCATCTATAATCTTTTGAGAATAAAAAACGAAAGAAAAAACATCAAAAACTCAAGAAAAATGAAGAGGTAAACTTTTTTAAATGGAACACCTTGTATATTATGTCATCATTAAAAAGGTCTTTTAAAAACTTAAAATACCACATTTGATATATCTATCTTTAATAGTTTTCGAAAAATAGCCACTTAAATATGAAAAATAGTAGATAATGTAATTCCCATTATACCTACCTACACTACGCTGAGACTGTGGATATATGACTAGATTGAAATGACCATATTTCCGAAACTATTAAAGATAGATATATCAAATGTGGTATTTTTATAAAACTTTTTAAAAGATCTTTTACTGGTGACATAATATACATCAGGGTGTCCTATTAAATAAATATATTAATATTGATTTGTTTCTTTTTTATGCTAAAAGAAGATAATAAATGAAAAAGTATAAAACTTTTATACCGGGCTATTCTTCTTGGTTATAGTTAAAAATGGGTGGCAAAATATAAATGAAATCCCTGTACATATACATATACGTCATGCCATTTTGATATGTTTTTTTCATTTTAAGAAGTAACTTAATAAAAATTTGATAGGGAGTGTTTGAAACGATAATAAAATTAAATTAGATACTTATGTATGTATAAGCGTTAATACATATTTCATACAACGGTATAAGATATTAAACTGCATTTTTTAACAAGTAACTACAATTAAACTTTTGGTCTAACTGAAGGTAACACAAGAATTTAAAATAGGTATTGAAAAAAGAAAACTCGTTGTTCAAACATTTGTTTATAAATTTATTTAAAAAGTATAAGATAAGGTAAAAGTTTACAGGCATACTATGATTTTATATAGGCAGCCCATCAAATGAAACCTAAATTATATCTATAGAAACGCCAATGCATGTGTGTGATAAATGTGATATTAATATTGTCTTTTAAATTTAAAATCTAAAGATATATGTATTTTACATTCCGTCGCCATATTGTCAAGTAAACCTAAATTTATAAGTAGACTAAAAAATGACTTGGATTTATAAACTTTCCTTCAAGGTTTATTATACAGGGTGTTAACAAAACGCTGCCAAATTTTAAAGGACGATTTTTGTACGATTTTAAGACCAAAAGTCTATGTAAACAAAGTGTTCCCCAAACAATTATTCGTTTTTATGTAACAAATGGTAAAATAAAAAAATGCTTGCCTTACAAGTATTTTACATATCCTTTATCCATTTTTTTCGAATTTGGCAATGATATTTAGATCATTATAAGGCGGATTTTGATTTAGCCCCAAGTTTATTAAATTTAGCAGCGACGGGAAGAAAATAAACATAAATATTATAAATTATTCATCACATTTATTGCTTCAGAAAAACCGATGACCTTTAACCTTATAAAAATATTATATTTTGAATTAAAAATCCTTGCCCAGGTATTTAAAAACCCTATGCTTTGTTAGTAGTTTTATTAATTTATGAACATAACTTTTATTTTGAAAGTGGTTGAAATACAAGCACCATTGCCGCTATTTACTTGGGAAATTCCGGTATGACTTTATTGAAATATTTAAGTCACTTTCACATGGGTTTTCAGGATTTTTGGTTATTCAACATACTTGCCCACTTTCTAATAAAAATACCGATGAATAAGTAATTAATTAATTGTTAGAATTACAATTCTACCAACAATTTTTAAAATAGTTCGTAAAGTTTCTCGCAATTTTATACGTGTCCTAAAAATGGCCTATTCATTAAGGAGGGCTTCGAAAGTAAAGTGGTGTAAGTTATATTGTTTAAAAATTTTAATGAACTTAGTGTATTTTTATATTGTCTTAAACCATTTTTATTTTCTAGCAGAGCGGTGTAAATCATAGTTTCATAGTAGATGAATATGGATCTTATATAATAAGTTAAATTCGTTATAAAAACTTTTTTGTGCAACCACCGGTTTTCGTTTAAAAAATAACTGCCATTTTGATGCATGGCAAAATCGCTAAAATCTGATGTAGTGTTTTGTACGTAAACTTCGTTTTCTCTATTTTTTAAAGTGTTAAATACTTGCATTATTTATGCATTTATTAAACATTATTAAGTTTTTGACCCTACTTTAATACAAATTAGAGAAAAACTAGTTTAAATTACCAAACACCATATCAGATTTAAGCGATTTTGCCATGCATCAAAATAGCTTTTATTTCTTTAAATGAAAACCATTCTTCGTTCGAAAAAAACTAAAGACCTAATTAACTTTAAGGTAAATGAGTATTGCAAAAATAATATTGATTTGAAGAAACAGCAGTGGCGTACTATTTTTTCTTAAAGAAAATTCAATACAAATCTTGTTCAAACGCCATTGATAGAAATTTTTTCAAAAATATTTACACAAAAAATGTAATGTAATAGTCAAAAGAAGTGTATCAAATTTTTGAAAATATCTAGAGTGGTAGGAAAGTTATGTTAAAAAGGTATTTTTTTACGTTAACAGCCTCTATCTCGGAAATAAAATTTTTATTTGTAAATTGTTCTTATTTTCTTGCATTCTATACAGTGTCAAAAGGAAAGTACCATCTTTAAAATAACCCTGTATATTAAATAAAAATATCATATGTTTTTGCTTTTCGTTTTAAAATCGTAGCATGCAATAGAGGTACCCTTGTAAAATACTGTTGGAGGTACGGTAATGCGTAATTAAAGTTGTTTATTTGAAATACACAAAGTTCATTAATAAAGGCTCTGTAAAAGATACTAGACATTAATTTAATAATAGAGACATTATATTTCATATTAAGTACGTTTATTTTACACCTGAAATCCGGATATACAAAGAATTATTCCAAATTTCGCATTTGAAAATATTAAAATAAACACTGATTATTATCTTTTCGTACTTATTGGTTTTATCCACACATTTAAATAATTTAATTAAATTGTTAATTTGCATAATTTTGGGTATGAAATAAACTTTCTTTTATTTCTATAATATCCTGTAAATTTTACGCAAAGTGGCAACGTCGGTTATAGTTCATCAAGGACGGAAAACAACGCGCATGTCACGGGAATCCCGTACCTGCGTGTCGCCTCACCACGCTATTTTATGCTCTCACTCATCCTTTCATGTATTTGCCATTGACGTTTAGTCAGTGTTCCGAGAAGAGAGTGCCGAATATTTAATCGAATTTTGCGAGCTACGAATGCTTTTGAAAGCCGTCCGACAAACCTTACCAAATCTAAAAACGAACTGTTTATCGCGTTAAGTGTTTCCGTGCGTGTAACACCGACCTTCCTTTTGTTAGCCATTTTTGTTTTATAACCGAACGTTGCCCTTGCAAAATGTCGGGGAATCAAAAACAAAACCGTTCTCCTGTTCCAGATGCAGGAAAAATAATTGACGATGACAAATGCGATCTGACCGATTCCAGGGCTGACAGTGGATTTATTTCTAGTGGAAATCTAATGTTCTCCGGAGAAATTTCTGAAGAAATTATTCCCGAACCTCATCGTAGGAGTAATACCCGTCCCCAAAGCGATTCGGGAATTATTGACGATAACGAGAAAAGTACAAAAGACTCAATGCATATCGACAGCGGAGTTTATTTGACTAGCGAGTTAAGTCTCAGCGAGAAAATTTCCAAATTAAACTTAGAGGCTGGATTGAACGACCTAAACAACCCAAAATGTCAACCACCTGTTCAATCCAAGACGTCCTTGGACGATATCCCGTGGGACCTTTATTTTGAACAGGATGAGGATGGTGATACGTAAGTCATTTAAATATTTATCGTTTTCTTTTAAACTAATTTAATTAATTTTGTAGAAATATTACTAGTATCTGTTGCTTTTATAACTCAAGGTATTTTAAATAAGTGCTTGTTATTATTTAATAAATGTGCTAGATTAAAGTTCATAATTTTAGAAAAAGGATTCACTCTTAGTTTATGGAAACCACAGAAGTTGTAGTTTGACCTTAAACACATAAATACATTAATTAGAAACAAAAAAAATATGTTAGAGTCCAAAAAAAAAGAAACGAAAAATTGACAACAAACAATTCTGCTACATATTTACAGTTACTTATTATTATTATTTTTTAATTTTCACTTTTCTGGATGCTTATTAAAATTTTATAAGTTCCTGTATAACTTATTCGATTCAAAAGCAAAAAAATCAATACCCCTTTTATTATTTTTATTAATTTGATTAAAGTCAATTAAATATTTTTATGCAACACATCAACTTTCGGTTTCGGCAAAAAATGAAGTTTCGGCGGCAGTTTCGGGTTTCTTTTAAAATTGGCCGAAACCGAAACTGATTTTACAAGTTGTCGTGCCCTCGCCAAAGTTTGTTTCTCGCGGCAACGCTATCTCAATTTAAATTATAAAAATAAATAAAATGGAATGGTTTTAAAAAGCGAGGACCTTTTTTGCTCTTCAAAATTTTTTGTAACCCTCCCATCAAAAGAAGTATATATCCGCCCCAAATTTTAGGATTTAAGGTATTTTATACTTGACCTCGTGATTTTTGGTTTCGGCCAAAACTGAAGCCACGGCCAAAGTTTCGGCCGGAAAACCAGTTTCGGTCAGACTTTAGTTCCAAATTATACTATTTAATCCCTTAGTAGGGGGCAAACTTATTTGTATTGGGACGCCTTTGGACACATGCCATTCTCTGACGACGCCCTTACGCCGAAGCTAACTTGTAACATTGACCAAATTACTTCACAAAAAAAGCCTCACCCAATTTTTTAGAAGCAACAACAGTTTCTTGTTTTCAGTCCTTAAAATTTTAAGAACAAAAGAAAAAGGCCCGGCTAATATTTTTACGTCAATACTCGTATTTACCATAATATTCGGATACACTTTTTCTACACTTTTTAGTCCCATCAACACGCGACGCCCTGGAAAGACAGTGCAACGCCCCAGGGCGTCACGACGCACAGTTTGGGAAGCCCTGCGTTAGTACAATAATTCTAACATCTAAAGGGCAACAATGATGTATACCTAATGGTAATTTACCTCGTAATATTCTTCAAAATGCACCTGAATTAAAACAAAATTATAATAAAATACATTTCACATAAAACATTACTAAAGCTATAAAATGTTTTTATTATCCGTAGAGAAAAGCAAATTTTATGTCCAGGTCTTTTTGTCAAAAAATGCAAAAACTCCATTTTTGAGAATTGTCGCGCTTGATTGTGGCGTGATGTCGTCGTTCGCTAATTGAGTTTTCCGACCGGGTAGTTGTGTTCAGTTCAGGCTATTTTTTTCTGTTGTTATTTAATTAAACTAAAATTAATTGACTGTAAAAATAAACTAGGTGTAGGTACACTATCAAAATTTAAATATATCTAACAAGATGTCCAAATAAGTTCCGCCAAAAATCTTGATTCGGTATTTACTTAGTATTTTCAAGATATATATTTTTTTAAATATCGGTTTTAACTAATTAAAATTTAATATTTTAATCGTAATTTTACATTTACATGCTAACTAGTTACTTGCGGATTTTTTCAAAGCTTTCTCCAAATGTAAAAAATGGTAAAACGCGTTTTTTTAGTTACTTATGTTGTTTTTTGCGTATATAACCTGTTTCTTAAATAAGAGATAATTTAGACAGTTGTTCAATTTTTTTTGTTTGCTGAAACCCAACAAGATATGACCCATATGTTCTAAAAGTGGTATTGTTGGGTCCAAATAAACACATAATTGAAGTCTCTTTTAAGGTATTTAAATTCTTTTAAATTCAAATGTTACTAGGCCGATTTCTTCTAATCTAAAACAAAGTAGACTTAAAAAAGTGGCAAGCAAGTATTTATATTTACAAATATGTTTAAAATCCCGATCGATTTACCTTGAATGAAGAAATAATTAATTATTACCATAGTTCAATACCATGACTTCTTCCGTAATATTTCAACATATGTAGATAGGTAGGTATACCCAAACAATAATGGTCTTACTGCTGGTCATTGTCGATTTCACGTGAAATCAGCCCGACTTCGCTGGAATTCCCATCTCGTAATTAAGCAACTGTTATTTTGTAGGTAATACCTACTTAAAATGTATTGTATAAAATTTGAAAGTAATTTGGATATACCCACTTTACTTTATATTCAGGTAGATTTGCATTTACAGGGGTTAACTGAATTTTAGTTACGATTTTTTTAGTATATACAGGACCAATTTATAAGAAGATATTGAACAAGGATATATTTTTGGCTTTACTAATATTTAAATAAGCATAAAATATCCATCTTGGGTTTTTTTCTGCATAATACTAAATAAAACCTAACACTCTCACATATTATTACCTTATATTTTGGTTCATTAAATGAAGCTATAAAAACATACAACAGTAAATACCTAAAATTCCAAAACACAAAATGTCTGGCGTTTTAGTGTTGATTAAAACAATTTGCCAAATTCAATAGTATAGTATAGTAATTTTTTGATGATTTTTTGCATATGGGGTGTGCAAAGTGCCGATATTTTAAAGAGCTTTAAGAAAATACGTCATTAATATCTAACTTTATTGGTTTTGAAAATATGGCCATCCAAAACATGTATTTAGGGAACTTTTAAAGTACCGCCATTTTGTAGTAGGTAAAAGTTGAAAAGGACTTTATATTCTTGGATTATAAAGTAGCATTTGATTTTTTTCTAAGATGGCGCCCAGCAAAAACTCAAAAAACATGACAATATAAGAGTAAACTAGATACCTATATTTTTATTTTTAAGCAAAATGTCATTAGGAAAATTTATTGAGGATAATGTGTGTAATAGATAAAAAAATAATACAAAAGTTTATTGATAACTCCATAATTTGGCGAAAACGCCTTGATCACATTCGTTTACAGCTGAAAAATTATGTTGTGTAGGAACTTGACGAAAGCAGGTGTTTAAAAAGCAAATTATGAAAGTGTTTTAGGTCACTTTATTATACAAATTTGAAACAATTTTTAATAACTTGAAAATTAGATTAATAAATCTTTTGATACCCTTGTAACATTAATAAAGTAATTTAAAATGCTATTCTTAATACATTTTCGAATGATATGTTGCTTAAATAAAGAATAAAGGTAGTTTACCTTTGGAGAAAAATCATGATCATAAGGTTTTGCGAACCCTGTATACAAAATCAACATTTTCTCTTCGTAAATCCTATTTTTTTAACAAGCCAATTTATGAAGAGTGACTTTTTTTGAAAAATGAAAATTTTTGTCCATTTGTCGACCCCATCCGCTTACAGTTTGTATATCTCCTGTAATTGAAAGTTAATCATTTGTTTAAATTCTTAATTTTCCAATAACGTATATATTTTTTATATTTCTCATAGTAGATTGCTTACTAATATTGTTCGTAATATTCCAGTTTAAAATTGCCTATACATTATAATATTTACCATAATATTTACGGGTATTACAATTTGAATACCTTATTAATCCATTATAAAAACAAACACATTTGTATTTCCAGTAATTGTTTTGGTCTGTATGGTAAACTATTGAATATTTAGGAAAATTTTTAGAAGCAAATGGTATTACACACAAAGATGACCTTTTCTTATACAGGGTGTTTTGAAACAATTGCAAAACATTTTAGAAGGGAACTAATAAAATTATGTGGTTAAAATCCATAATTAATCCAAAAAATTAATTAGTAATAATTCTGCATAAACCGCCGACTTTAATAGAACGTTTAAAACGCTTTTAAGTATTTTGCCCTCGTCACGTTCAAAGTCTAATTTTACATCATAGGGAAATCCATAACCATCAGAATATTATGTTCACATGATTTAAGTTTTGCTGTTTCTTAAAAGAAAAACTTACACAATTTCTTAAAAAAATAAATTGGGATAGTCTGGTTTAGTTAGAACTTTTTATTTTGTTTTTTGTTTTCTTTTGACGTGCTAACGTCTTATAATTCGATGGAGCCGGCTGCATGCACAAAAAAACATGACTCATGCGGCGTTCCATTTAAACCTTAAAGTGCAAGCGAGAGCGCGGAAAAGGCACATTTGGCCTCCGCGTTTGACATCTGTTTCTCTTCTACTTTGAGCTGTCCGCCTTCTATACAATAATACATTTACATGTTTTCTTCAAGTTGGAAGTGCATTGAAAAGTGAAAGTGGTGTAAATTGTTTAATTTTCTTTTGTTTTTTCAAAAGTTGGAAATAAATTGTTAATACCACATTGTTACTCTTAGTTGATCTGTATTATTTAAGTAAATACCTTATGACGTTATCACGTAAATTTATCGTAGGTAAACCGACTTTACAGACAACCATTTTTTTTTACTTCCGTATTTGAAATAAAAAAATGACATGTAGATCATAACGTGTTGGAAGGGGAAATTAATTATATAGAAAAATCTATTTATCGGTTGATACCTATTAAGAAGTTTTTTTTTTTAATTTAACAGTATTTCGGTTGTGTAAATACAATATAGTATGTTTTTAAGACAAAAAATAAAGACAACCCATCAAACTACCCTTTATTTTGGACAAGAAATTACCTCCTAAAATTGTTCGCATTTGTTTCGAAACACTATAATTGTAAAATGTAGGGACTTTTAGACTAACCAAATATCAACTAAATTATTACGGAAACAGGCACATTTTTGTAGTTGTAGCAAGAAAAATATTTATTTTAGATATTTTTTACATGCACACTTGTATCCTAATCTGTATGTTGATTATTTCTCTCTGCAGAATTCATTCGTATTGCTTAAAAAATTTACCGTTTAATCTTTTTTCAGGCATCTTCACACAGCTATCGTCCAAGGCTTCGCCGAAGTTGCCTTAGCTCTTATTCGAGCTGCACCCCATCCACGCCTTTTAGATACCCCTAATGACGCTGCCCAGTCGCCTCTCCATCTGGCCGTTGAAACTGCCCAATATCCAGTTGTCCGCTGGTTAATAATAGCTGGAGCTAAACCGAGTCCGAGAGATTCACAGGTAAAATTTGGATTTTTTTGATACCACACATAGGGCACATCCCAAACAAAAGTTTAATAACGCAAAATGTTCTAATTTTTTACAGAAATAATAAGTCGGTATCAGATGTATCAACCACAAAAACCGTAGCAAAGTTATCTCAAAAATTTCCCTAAATCCAAAGCTCCATTAGGCGCTAACTTCACTCCATATGACGTATCATAAAATTTTCTTTTGTATGTCTTGAAAAATTACTGATTTTTACTTACAACAGTTTTGCTCGGGATGTGCGATATTAGAAAATTATTTAAAAGTTGTACATTAATTACCTATGTTTTTTAATAAATTGTTATTTTTTTGTCTTAAGGGTGATTCGCCACTCCATATAGCAGCACGTTTGGGTGACTTGAACTGTGTAAAGGCCATAACGGATCCTGTACAACCAAAACACAGAGATGCGCTAGCATTGGGTTATCCAGCTCATCCATATGAAAAAGCCAAATTGGACCAATGGAATTATTTAGGTAAGTTTTAGAGGATATATAATATTTTTGTACACATTATGATTTTTTAAAGTGGTGTAAATTTATATATTTGCTTTCGTAAAGAACCCTTAGGTTTTTAACTTAAAACCAGACATGAAGACAGTTTAGTCAACTTCAGAGTTGCCAAAAAAACGGCTCTTTGTGTAGTGATGGCTGGATTTTTGGCTTTTTGTGTTTTTTGGTGGTTTTTTGTATTTTTGAAGGATTTTTGCGTTTTTCTGAATTTTTGACTGTCCTCACCTCAAATTTTAATATCAAATCAGCAAATTAGCAAATTGGCGGCAGGCAAAAAAATGACCTTTGGAATGATCTACTGATTTCGTACAAAATTACCTCCTGTTACGAATAAAAGACACTGAACTGTATTCTAAAATCATTGTTTGAAACCTCGGTATTTAACAGTATTCCAGCATATAGTAAGTGGTGGCAAACTGTCAAATCTAAATTTAATTATTTAATAAAAAAGATAATTATTTAATTGAAATGACAGATTTTTTTACATCTCCATAGTTGTCCTGCAACATTTGCTTTTAATACTTACAGATTTGTCTGGAATGACTTAAAAAACAGGCTTCATCCAGAGAGAGTTCCCAAACTTGAAAAAATTATTGGGTATCATCATTATCTATGTTATTTCAGTATTCTTGAATAATCGAAAATAAAATAAAACAGTACTTCTGTTTTATTTTTATGATTTTAATAAATTATGTATTTCCGTTACTAGACTTTTGTATGGATTTTTGTGTGGTGGCTTTTTATTTTGCCAACCCTGGTCAACCCTAAGCTTGTAGGGATATTTTAAAATATATTGTTTTAAGATAGTTTTAAACCAAGTTCCCTAGGTTGTTTACACCTTTGACTTTGGTCAAAGCTTATTATGGCAAAGACCAAACAATGGGCTAATTAAAAATTGACGTTAAGTTAAACAAGTTACTAAGCTTAACGACATAATGGAGATAATAAATTGTGAAGAAAAGAAGAGATTTACGAGCTTTCTAAGTTAAAAATTATTTACAAACTTAATAAAAGCTTCATGGGTGATCGGCCTTAAAAAGATTACATAATAAATGTATAATTTAAATGACTATAATTGTTGTTACGACTCATAAACCTTTTTATTATTCTGTGCAGTTCTGTTCAAGATGTTCAGTCGGTGTTAACATTTAAAAGATGTAAAATTTAAAGTAAACCAGCATGAAACAATAAGGGTTTAAGTAAGACTCCAAATGATTAACTATTTTTTAAAGTAAATTCGAAAATAAATGTGACATATTATTTTTATTAGTATGGAGAATTTTCGAAATAAGAAAAATTATCCCCTTGGTTTTTCTTAAAGGTTTACATTATATAAATCCTAAAAACTAAAATAAATGATAAGTGGTAAAGAATAATTAAAACCCTTGTAAAAATTTTCGCATATTTATTTTTATTTGTTGACAAATGTAATTAAAATCAAATTTTGGGTATTAAAGATACATGGCTTAGATTTGTAAGGCTTAAGACAAACCCAACTCAATGTATATCTTTGGTTTTATTTATTAAATGGACATTTAAAAATATTTTATCTAAATATACAAGTAGATAAACTTTCGGGTATACAGTTGAGATTAGATATGTATGTGACGATCCAAATTAAAAATAAATATCTGGAATTTTTGATGAATAATTAATAATGTTAACTGGATAAGTAAAAAGTACAATTTAAGCTATGATTTTAGATTAAGGCATTTAGGTCTTAATTAATTTAGTTGCCTAATTTAATAACAACTATACATTTTTTTTGGATTTGTCTTAATCTTCGCGTAAACGATGCTTTCTCATACTTTTCCAAGTTAGGTAAAATGACCAAAATTATCGTCATTTAACACGAAGCATACACGCATTGCATCACTATATTTAATCCAGGAGCGGCATACATGCATGGGCGGATCTATAAAACTAATAAAATTATGTGGTTAAAATCCATGCATAACCCAAAAATTTTAATTAGTAGTAATTCTGCATAAACCGCCGACTTTAATAGAACGTTAAAAACGCTTTTAAGTATTTTGCCCTCGCCAAGTTCAAAGTCTAATTTTACATCATAGGGAAATCCAGAACCATCAGAATATTATGTTCACATGATTTAAGTTTTGCTATGCATCTTTTATTAATACTATATTAAAGTGTTAAAGCTTTGAAATATTATTTTAACTGAGGAATTTCCAATGGGTTTTAGGTTTTAGCACCATAATAAAAATTATTTTTTTGTGTAACAACTGGTTTCGGCCGTTACTAAAAATGGTATCAGGTAAATAATATTTTACTTATTTAGTCAGTTAAAAAAAAGATATTTGACCTATGTTTAATTTTAAAATCAATAAAAAGTATACTGTTTGCCACTTTTGGTAAAGATTTGTCTCTACTATATAAACTTGTAACAAATTTGATAAGACTAATTGATCTTACAGTAAAAAATATGCTATTTGTGGAAATTTCACTCAGATTTAATATATTTTGTGTTGTTTGAGTAAAGATGTTCAAATGTAGGTCCAAAAACACAGCCTAGTATATTCATTTTATTTCTTTTAATTTTAGAAAACAGTTTGTCTAGTTAAAATACAAAATTTATTAAATTATTTGCATACGTAATTTAAATAATGTGCTTCCTGTCTCTACGCACCATCTTTTAAAAAAATATATAATTGCTTTATAATTTATTCCAAAAATAATTACATGTATTTGATTTACATAAAAAAACATTAATTTCTTTCTAAAAATTTAAATACGGAATTGGGCGTTGTTTCCTAATAACCTTTACAAATGACTTAACTTTTGGGTATATTGTTTTCAATAAAAATCTTATAATTAAACATTTTACCTAATTTTAAAATCTAGGCCACAATAGATATTTAAAAAAGTGTAGGTTAGATTTTTATTTTTATTTTCATCACATGAGAAAACGTTTTTAAATAAAACCAGAAACAAGTTTTTACCATAGAAACACATAGGCTTGGAGGCTTGCTTGCTATAATTATCCAACGATCAAGCCGGCGTTCCAGGTTATGACAAATAATTGAGCATTTTTTTTGAAGTGTCTATAGCCAAAGCTACAATTGTTTTTAATAAAAACTGTAAGTTTATATTAAACTTTAATCTAATTTTATGTTAATCATATTTTTTTCTGACAGGCATAAAATAGCAGTTTTATGAACAACTTGGAATAACTACTTTCCGTTTTTTTGCGAGTCACAAAAAAATGTTGTTATTTGTAATTCATGAATATTATCCTGCGGTTTTTAAAATTTGCGTCAAATTAACGTTATTTTATAAATACATTTTATGATATTAACCTTAGTTAGCGTCCAAAAATTTTCCACTTAGTTCATTCAAAACATCCTTATCAATATAAAAATATTCTTAAATTAATTACACCATCTTATGGATATGTTAACCAATATATTATTTACTAATCTTGTATTCAGATTAACTATTTTCCAGCACAAATACAACGTCATATTAAAAATATGTATTCAATGTGTATGTAAAATGATTTTGTGAATGAAACTAAATTTAAGCGAAAATTCAAGTAGAATTAAAACAACAATTACCGGCGGGAATCATAAATCATGTTCTTCCATAGAAGATTTGTCTTTTATGATCTTGACAATGTGCATTAATTTAAATAACATTTAATATAATATGCTGCATACATTTTTAATGTTGCTTTTATTTGATTAACATTAAAGATTGCCATATTACAGTATAATAGTTTTCGGATGTCAAATCTTCAATCGCTACAATGCATTTTTACGGTAGTGAAATTTAGCTTTTTTTATTTAATTGCAAACGAAAAATTTAAATAAAAAGAAAGGTGAAAAATATTTGAATAAAGAAAATCAGTTAATAAATAAAACAGTGGTTTAACAAAAGAATGAAAAAATAATAATAATTAAATAAAAATAAGCGTTCACGGTGTATAAAGTTTGTAAATTAATAGTTTTATAAAACAAATGGAAATAATTCCCTACTATTGTACTAATATACGAAAAAGAAAGCTCCCGTTTTCAAAAGTTAAAAGAAGAACTTCTGCTTTTCATGTTCATGAAAAGCAGTTTTTTTAATACTTTTGAAAACGGAAGATTTTTTCCAATAATTCTGCTTTTATAAATACAGACATGGATAGTTTTTGTAAAACTCAGGTTTGACCTGTTACCTCCGTGAACAGGTAAAAAGCCCTTTCCTAGAATTATAACAGGTTAATTTTTAATAGTAAATTATGAGACCCTTTTGGGTTAGTTAATTGTTTGGCGCCAAATAAAATATTTTAAGGTTGCTGTGTTGAAAGTCACGAAGATGTAACAAAAATGGCACCTGTTTTTATCTCCTTGTGTTGCCTGAATAATGAAATGAAAATTAGAAAGTTCACGTCCGTGTTTGTAAACTGTAGTGCCAAACCGCTACGGTAGAATCTTCCCATTTAAATAAAATATAAGTTCATATAAACCTGGGTTCGTAAGTTTTTATTTTCAAGATACAAGCTGTAAAACTTTTCAAGAAACTTTAAAATTTCGAAAACACACATTTTTATTAAAATTTGTTTGACTAGAACACCTTGTATATTAAATGAGAAAGGATAGAGAAATAAACATTTTCTACATTTTCAAGTTTTTTTACCTTCTGCAATGTATACCTTCACAATGATTAAGAAAGCAATTAGGCATTATGACTTCTAATATTAACATAATTTATGACTTCTCGTTTTTACAGTTTTTTTTTCTTGTTGCGTCAAATGACAATGTTTTAGATACGTTAACCAAGGTAATAACTTGTATGTTTGAGAAATATATATATAATGTATTTTATTGCCGTGTTTGTTTCTAAAAACGTTTTTAATTTCAGTTTTAGGGTCAACAAAATCACATAATGTCAACAACAAATACAACGATAATAGTAATTTACTAAAAAATATATTATATATTTAAATAGCTCTTGATGATGATGATGATATTATATTTATTCCCTAGGTCAGTTATTCATCAACACAGGTATTTAGCATTCTTTTCTTTAGTGTTTACTTTGCCAAGTTTATTATTGTCCCATTCTTTATCAATTTATTTTCGTCCGGCGTATTTCCGATCTAATTTTGGCATCTTTCAGTTCGATATCTTTGTTTTTAACCGTCTCCAGGACAAAAATATCGCATCTTAAAACAACCAAAGGCATTTCTGCCGACTGCCGAGTCGAAAATATGCGGAATTTGCTGCCAGACCAGTCTGGTTTTTCCCAAACGCGTCGTGAGGTCCTGAACTGGCCTCCAATAAAACCTAAAATTTCCCCACATTTAGCAACGTTGCCAAGTTTTTAAAGTTTTTAAAACATAATGAAGAAATATTTTTTCGGGCGCCTACCTTTTTCTATGCTTTTAATATTCACTGATGACGTTTGTCAAAGTCAATCAACAATACATGACGGTTTATGCTGGTTTGGGAACTTCTTGTTTGGGCACCTAATTATATTTTATGCTCCCTAAAACGAAAACTAAAAATCTTTTGATCGGAGAATAAATAATATGTGCAACTCGTAGGAAAAGCATATTTCGGGTCTTTCGGTGGTTGCTAAATTCGGCTGAAGCCTCGTCCAGCAAATTCCACCATCGTTCGGAAATATATCGCTTTTCCTATATGTTTCACAATATACTATTTCGGCCTATCTAATATAAAACTATTTTTAGTATTAATTTAAAATTATATGTACGCTTTATTTTCTTAGTAAATAAAGCAAATAAAAATTTTTGATACGACTGGTTGTGGTCTTTCTTTGAAAAAATTACCAAAAACAAATAACCTATATTTTTGTAAACAAAATTTCTATGTCGCGTCGTGGTTTTCAAAGAAAAAGCAATTGGACGTCGTAAAAGTTCTTTCTCCGTAACATGACTAATATACGGAAAATACCGTCCCCGGTAAAACAAAGTCCCCATAACCTCAACAGATATTTTATATACTCTTTTACCGTTTGTTCACCATATTTCACACAATATTCTTGTTAACGTAGTTTCATATCAACAGACAAGGTTTTCAGGATTTTAAAGATTAAATGTCGGACTTCCTATTTCCGTATTTATTTATGGAATAAAATTAGTTAAATCTTGTTGGTTCATTTTTTCCTAACCTGTTTTTATTAGTCCCGTTATACATGAGACGTACGAAGGCCATACACATGATAGATAATTTTCCATTAAAAGTAATGCGAACTAACGCCGCGCCTGCATGTGAAAGCTTAAGCTGCGTCCAGACTTGCAACAATTCGCCAAACATCCATCTATACAAACCAACCTATTTGCTCGCCCCTTTGATGCAAAAAAACCGACAAGCTTGAATCTCCGCGAAATCATTCCCCAAGCTCTTTGGAATGACGTGAATTTCGTCCACGTCCGCGCTATTCGGCGCGGCGAATTGTTACAAGTCTGGACGTAGCATTACATTACTTTTAATAATCGGGAGTAGGGCGATCTACGGGACTTAACAATTTGTATCCATGTATTTTTAATTTTGGCTTATTCTAATTTTTTTACCGAATAATTATTTTTTCTATTACGTGCTTTTACCATCCTCCTATGATAAACCAAAAATAAACACTTGTAAATAAATATTTGCCCAGTAACTTAAAAAGATTAAAAATTGTATGTGTATTAAATTTACATCGATGAACTTAGTAACGTACATATACATAAAATAAACTACAAGGCTTGGATTATGTTTTTAAATTAACCAAAACGAGTTTTTATGTATTTAACAAAGAAAAATCATAATTTTCCTTTGTTTTCCAACGACAGTAAACTTGAAATGATTGATAAAGGCGAAAACATTATCAAATATTCGTTTGTTAAAGAAACTAAAAATTTTCTGACATAAAACAATACTAAACAATGTTTGTTAAAATGAAGATAATTTCAAGTAAGAAACCGCTTTGATAGTAAATTCAAAGGTCATGACAATAAGTTTATCATTATTATTAGTGTTGAATCTAATCTATGCCCACTAATATTTTATATTCGTTTTTCGGCTTTTTTAGTTTCAATATTTTTATAGACTTCGTTGTAATGTGCTCACTTATTTGGGCGTTGATTATATTTTTCTCTAAACTTTTGGTTAATTTTAATAAAATATATTCTATAACACAACTGAATAGTGTAACTTTCTGATTGTAAAAGAATGTTCATGATCGGTTTAGTATTTCCGAAGATTAGCCCATACGAACAAAAACAAAGTTACAAACTTTGCCTCTTTATAATATTAGTATAGATTATATATTATATAATACAATTATAAATAACAACGCAAAATGCAGGATTAATGTGCTTTGTGTAAATTCATTTTGTTTATCCAAGACAATATAGCTTTAATTAAGTAGGAAAACCCAAGAATAAATAGCAAACTTCCCCATAAAAGTAATCTAGAGTACCTAAGATTATTTTCTATGTAATTAAAACCGTCTAATACCTCTATATATTTCGCTTTAAGATTTTCTTAAATGATTTTATCTTATAAACCTATGTCAAAGATTAATAATAGTTTAAACTTACTCTTTGCCTTTGTTACCACAATTTTTTACAAGGTAATACTATACTATTTTATAAAAGCAATTATAAGTGAGTCATATTTGGTTATATACTTTAACTTCAAAACCATTTATATATCTCAGTTTGTCTGTCCATGCACACTTTAAATTAGATCATCAGCTGTTGCATTTGGTTGCATTACTGGCCAATCTTAAACAAATATTTAATATATGTAGTTTTTAAAAATCTTCGTTTTTTACTAAACTTGTTTTAGCTGGTTAATAATAAATTTGATTAACAAAAAAACAACATGTATATCCTCTAAATATAAAAATTACTTTTTCAGAATAATTGTTTGTAACAAGTTATTTATTTATTTAATCTCTAAAACATTCTACGGAAATAGTGCTATAAAAAAATACACTTTAAGAATATTTATGCACTTATGCATAGAATTATCTTATAGTTCTTACTTAAACTTCCCAAAAAAAACTTAGGCATTGACTCTTAAAAAAATAATAAATTGGGTTAGTCTATTTTTCATCTTCTGTGTTGTCTTTTTCATTAAACTTACCAATTTGAAATTAAAAAAATAAAATATAAAGCATAACGTATCGAAACGGGAAAAATTATGTATTACAAATCTGTTTATAGGTGGGTCCACATATAATTCATTCTGAAAGCAATACCGCTAAGTACACAAAAAATAATAAAGTAATCAAACATTTTCGAAGGCACATAGCCTCTGACAGAGCCTGATAACATATTTTTTAGATAAATAAAACAAACTTTGCGTAAACACGTATCTTGTTCTTAAAAAGCATCCCCTTATTTTGCCTCTGGCCTGCTATAAAACCGGTGGCACGTGGCGTGGAACTAAAACCTCGTCGGGTTGAATATTTTTTGCTGCAATAAATCATTGTATACAAAAGGGTTTATTAACTTTATCATTTTTTGTGTACTTTGCGGTACTGCTTTCAGAATTAATTAAATGTGGACCCATCTATACCTGCTGTCACCTATTAAGGCGTTTGTAATATTTCTTTATTTGACATTCTTTTCACGATATCTCCCTAATGGTTGACTTTATCTTCTACAATATTTTGCATTTGTTTTGAAACACGCTGTATACCTACCTATAGTTATTTTCAAATTTAGGCCTGCTTTATAATGAATATGACTATACATTTCTAATGTAATGGTCATCATGCAGGGAGATAAGTGTTTTTATACGTTACTAGTAAAGTTGTTGATGACCTTAGAAAAAGTTACTTACGTTTTGTTATTCGTTAGTTTTTACCTAAAAACACAAAATAGAATTAGGTAATTTAATAAAAAAGTTGTAACTTTCAGATATTACTATATACCGTAAATCATGGTGACTAATAATGAAATAAAAATAGATATTCGCATTAATGTATCATTATCTCTTTTTAGAAGTTCCTAGACACAATTAATTTTTTTCTTTAACACAATGGTAGTACTTGTTTTTATTTAAATGTTTTCATTTCCTAATGATTTTTGTAAGAAAATAATGTTTGTTGAAAACAGGTTTTACTTATTTATTATTTTCATTAGGGGTCCTTTTTTAAAAATAACATGACCGTCGCTCTCTCCCCCTCCCACTCCTCGCACTCACCGCTGCTTGCTTTTACTCGCCTCACACCGCAATGACTAACAATCTTGCGTTTCGCACCAATTTTTTGGCGAGTCGACAATTGCAAAGACAGTAAGAAAAAATTAAATTGCTTACTCAACTAGGTCCGCAGAAAACTGGGTTGGCGGTCCGGATACGGTTCGCGGTCCGCCAGTTGGTGACCCCTGCTCTAGAGCTTCAAGTACTATGTATTCGACTATAGCAGGTGTAATTTTAACTGCATACAGCAGCAGGTCTATTCTTTGATCCCACCACACCGTGTCCATGCTAAATTATTCGAGATTGGAGAATCGCTGGCTAGGGATCAGAATTCTTAAGAATAACAATATCCCGCAGATGGACAATGCCATATTATTTAATTTGCATTGTTCATGTGCTTTAGGTATATTTTCAAGTCCTAAATTAGCTATATATAAAATAAAATTCACATACACTCACCTCGAGTTCTACTAAGTAATTTGCAAGTGACGTAAAATTTCAAATACTGTAAATGACGATAACGAAGAATATCAAACGTAGATATTTATTACAATAGCAGCTTATACAAAAACGGTAAATTTCTAAACAAATACTTTGATGTCTACGACACTGACGTGGTAAATTTTTATTAACAATTTATCTTATTTAAATATGGGAAATTCCGAATTTTAATCAGGTTCTGTGATGTCAATACGAACCATTTTAGATAGTCGGGTAGTTGTTGTGCAAATATAGAAATATTATTTTAAAATACAGAAATATTATCTTCAAAAAAGTAATTTACACTTCAACAATAATTTTGGAAAATTAAAAATATCACAATGGCAATGCTGTTAACTCGTTACTGATAAATTTGCTATTATAAATTTTGCAACTCTTGTAATAAGACTTTCCTGATATTTGTGGTTAAATAAGACAAAGTTTTGGATTCAATAACATTTAATAATGTTTTAAATTTTATAATAATATTGGTTTAAAAGATTTTTCAAATGATTATCTCCTAAAAATGATCATGTCATATGTCATTAGTTTAGGATCCCATATTTGAGGGATGTACTGTATTTTCAGCGAAATAAGCTTCGTCGGCATAATCTACTAATAAAAATAACCCCTTAAAAAGACCAGTAAATATTAACGGTATCTAGTCGCGAGAGCAGGGGCTTATTGTGAAAGTAATGATACGACACTGTTCCTTTAACTTCCGTAAATTGTGGTTAATCATTTTATTGCAAGAGATATTCTTATCTTTAAGGGTTTATTTTATTAGTAGATAATACCGACATGGCATAAAAGTCTAAACAGACTATACTTTTAATTTCTTTATTGAATACGTCACAAAGCATGCGTGCCATGAAAGTAGAAAAAAACTCATTTTGTTAAATAATTTTCGTACACGGAAACTGGATATTAACAAAAACATATTTTCTTTTGGTGTTGCAGCAAAAATAAATATAGCAATACACTAGTTTATTTTAATATTGCATTGTTTTCTTTTAAAATTAGACCAAATTAGACCCAAAATAGCTGGTCTCCAACGTCGAAATCCAGAACGATGAATCAAGCGGTCCATTTTAGGCCAGGCTGGCACTACTAAAAATTTTGTATGCTCTAAATTTAAATATCCTTCGCTATTGCTATGTTGCCAATGCCCAAGATTCTTTATATGATTTATTATTTATTCGTAATAACGTTACATAACGTAGTTTAAGTTCTATCACCACGTTAGTCATTTTTTGACGGTTTTGACATTTTAATGCCATTGGCTAGAACCGGGATGGCGAACCTTTTTGTATAAACGTGCCATTTTTGTACAAAAATGTAAAATAATGTCTTTGGCGTGCCATGAAATACTTTTTAGGAAGAAAAAATTAGGGAGCACAAATAATTTTATTTTAACCTGAAATACAAAAGATGCCCTAGGCGTGCCGTTCAATACTTTGTTTCAGCAAGTGCAAGGCAAGTTGTGAAGAGCAAAAAAACATCATCAACTTCCAATTTCTCTCGTTTTACTTCCACTTCTCTGTGTTCATACCTCGCGCCCAAATTTTTACGTTGCGAGCCACTTTGGGCACGCGTGCCATTGGTTCGCCATCCCTGGGCTAGAGAATCGAAAGATAATACACGATTTATACTAAATATGTACTTATATTTTTTTGTTGTAAGTACTTTTTGAAGTGTATACTTTAAGTACAAAACGGAACTTTGGTTGTGTGTAAAATTATTCGGTTTTATGTCTCTCCTGAATATAGTTGCTTAAAATGACTTACGTTGTGGTAGAACTTAAACAACCATAACTTATTTTCTAAAGATGTAAATGGTTACTTTAAGTTTTTTTATCTAGAATTTAGAAATTTAATTAGGCCGACCTTTTAAGAAAAAAATAAGACATTTTTTGAAATGGCTTAAAAAATGCATTCAGAATTTAAATAATACAAAATTCTGTTTATAAAATATTTCTTGTTCTTTTACTATTGAGATATCATTACACTATAAAATACCGCTTTGTTAGAAATACTATAAAATAATTCATACGTTGCCCTGAGATAAATCGTTGTTCTCTCGGTGAAAACTCTTGTAAATATTTATAAACTCGTAATACAAACCACATGTTAAACAATCAACAATTAGGGATTCCCGTCAGTATATATATTTTTTAAACTTTTAAGAATATGATACAGGATTAACAATGGATCACGTTCATTTTAAATAGTGATATCATCATCTATCCGGCTTTCTCCGCATTTTATTTAAAATTCGTTGAACAATAATTGTTTTCTTTATCTCCCTCACTGAGTATAAAATATTTTTATTATTTTACATTGTCCAAGTCAATTAAATAAAAAAATATTTGTGATATTTTGACGTCATTTTTTTATCATGGCCTCATACACGATTACGAAATAATTTTGTTGGCAACATCTAGTGTAAACAGTGCCGGATTAAGACTTCCTGATTCCTTTAGCAGTTTACTCCTGTAGTGCCCCCAAGACATGATATTTTTGAGAAAAAAGGTCCCCACCATTTTAAATCATACATTTCTTTTCACTAACAATTTTTTGAAGTAAAAAATTATATCATTATACTTTTTTGTACATTTGCTTTTGCTTATGTTATGCTAAATTTAGTTTGGCTGCAGCATAGGTTTTCCCAAAAATTTTCAGCTGATCAGCAAATTGCAACACTGTTTTTTTTCATTTGTGTCGTCATAGAACCGATATGACGTATTAGAAAGCATACTTCTTTATATGCTCACTATTGAATTTAACCTTTTAAAAACACACATATCGTACCACTTCCAAACTTACATGGGCAATTTTTGTCAATGCGTGGAAAGGAAATGGTCTAAAGTAACGACAAAGCGAGACTGTCGCGGTAACGTATCAATCACACAGCTTTTAATGCCGGCGCCGGCGTATATCTACCTGCTAGCGTTCAACATACTTAATCGAATTGAGCTGGCACGATGTGTATAGTAATATTAGGCTTTCCAATAATAATACTTTGCTTATTTGCGTATTTAAATTAATTGTGGCTTTGCGTGACCAAAATTGGGCGTAGGAGAAGTCGTGTCCATAAGGCCCCTTTCATGACGAAAAATTATTGAGCAGAACAAAAAAACGTCCTCGCCTTTCTCGCGAGGACCTTTACGCGTAGGCGACCTTATATCCGCTAGGCCCCTTTTATCCTTTGGAAAAAATGAGGAGCAAATAAATAAATAAAAATACGATTTCTGCCCTACAAGACCGTCCACATCTCTTTCATTATTTCTACTTTTTCCTATATCACATTCCATACCTTTACCCTGCCGCGCCTTAGGCGATCGCCTAGGCCTAGCTACGCTACTGTAAATTATTTAAGATATTAATGGGCTAAAGTCAAAACACTTAGCTGATCAGGGTTTGTGGCAAAATATGTTACGAAAGGTTGATAATCTAAAAAGAAAAAAACCCTTAATTATTGTTAGACAAGCATACCAAGATCCGTCTGTATGAAGGAAATCCCAATAATTTTATGGTATATTATTTACAAATAATTTTAATGTAATCATGTGGCTATAAATTTAATTTAAAAAACCAACCACCTTATTTGTTTTCATAAAATGATATTATCTTCTTTCAGTCGGTATAATACACGTTATGCAAAATTATCGGCATATTTATGCATATTTATCGGCAAATGTGTCAGTTAGGTTTATTTTTTAACTTGAGTTTCATTTTTTTTTATAAAACATGCCGATCCTGTCAAATTTTATTATAAAATAAGTACACTAGGTATATTTTTAAAACTGCGTATTCAAGGTATGCTGTAACAGATAGATTAGGGAGCAATTAAAGATATATGAGCACTCAAACATTGATTTTAAAAAATATCATAGGCGAATTCAGGGGTTCGGTGGGGCTATTTTGATATGCGCTACTGGCAGGCTCAACTGACAATAACTAGTAAACAAAATTGTAGATACATTTGTCTTATAATCAAGTATTCTTTGTTTTTATTTTAATAATAATAAATCTAATTCAACAAAAGCTGGCTCCAATAGGTAGTAAAACAAATTTAAAACTTTCATTTGTAACTAAGTTAAATAAAAACCACTTTAATAGATAACACAAATAAATGCATACTTTATTTTCTATGAATAATGCACATATTGTTGACTTCGTCACCTCGTTTGTCCATATGCAGCGGAACAAAAAGCTGTTTTCGGAAAATTTCATTAGTGATCAAAACATTATTTTTGCCGATTCTACCAAAAATGGCATGGTGGGTGACCTAAAGCCAAAGTATTGCGTGGTTGTTGTGGAATTTCGGAAATCCCGACATCACAAGATGTGCTGAGTCTAACGTATTCCACCATGTTGCCAAGTTTAAATTATAATATAAGGAAATTTGATGAAAATTCATGGGGTTTTCTATTTAAAATAAATTTGGGTGTTTATTATGAGTAAGATGGAAAAGTAATTTACGACATTTTTTTGCTTAACTGCTTCACGCATACCCATTAGATAAGGATAGCGTCAAAATACATTTAAAATTAGCACCAATGTTCAAAAACTCGTGATTCCGTGGGCGTTTGCACTCATCTCTTATAATCTATTTCAAGCCTCGTAAATTATCTGTATTCCCGCAATCCAAATACTGCCGGTTTGTTTACATCGGGAAATTTGACAAATTATTTACTCTGTATACATTATTTTACGCGTTTTACACACGTTTTACGACGTTTTGATGGCTTTTTAATCATAATTTGCTATGGAAAATTTGACATGTTTCATGTTACCTTGAGTTTTGTGCAAACTAGACAATAATAGATATTTCCTATATGTTACTTGATCTGTAGTCTTGTATACCTTTAGACTCTTATCCTATAAGGAAATTTGAAAAGTTAACAATTCCTTATTTCTAAAAAGCCACCTTAATAAAAGACAGTTCTTTTGTACGCTTGATAGCAAAACTTTCTCTTGATGGTTATTCCTTATACAGGGTGTTTCCTAATTGCGGTAAGAAAATTAAGGGGCGTTTTCCTGAGTCTTTTATAAAAAAGTTTATATAAACATGGGCCTTAAATGTTTCGTTCTCAAGATACAGGGATTAAACTTTTTAAAAAATCTAAAAATTTCTAAAACACTTTTAGTGAAATTTGTTAGATAGATGTAAACCTTGGTTGGTTTATAAAGTTTTATTATTGCTGTTACATAATTGCTAAAAAGAAGCTATATCACTTAAGTTTTAAAAGAAAAAAGTCCTAATGTTTCTTGTATTGTCCAGGAATATGCAGTTTAGCGGACTTTTTTTCTGGAAAACTAAGGAAGCTACGTAAAAATATTAAAAAACAAAAAGTTTTATTTTTAGATGCTTCATCCCAAAAATATAAAAAAGTCAGTGGCATACATTTTTTTGGTCAATAGTATTAGCTGAGATGCGTCTCACGCTGCCACTGGTCTCACTAATTAAAATTAATTTAGGGCTAAATTAATTACCTATTTCAATAAATACCGCAGCCAAAATTTATTAAAATCTCATAAGGCATATTAGAGTTATTGTTAAAAAGCCGATTTTATTTTTAAAGTTTAACACCCTGTATCTTCTAAACAAAGCATTGCCGTATCTATGTTTACATAAACTTTTTTTATAAAATTGGGTCAGGAATAGGCCCATAAATTTTCTTACCGCAATTAGGAAACACCCTGTATATTTTTTTAATATAATTTATAACTAGAACCATTTTCCATGATACTTTAAATTTTAAATAATTTAAAAGACATTAGTAATGAACCAATTTTACTAAATAAACTGAGTACGTATCTAGTTATTTAAGTAGAAACGATTAAAAAGTAATTAATTGTAATCCACAATCCACAAAAATCGGGAAGTCACGCATAAAAATGATTTTGAAATCGATTAATTTAACGTCTTCATTATTTTAACTACTAATAATTTGTTTTAAATGGTCCCGTAATTTAGATTAAAAATTCCATCAATTAAGTACCAAGTCGCGTGTTCTAGTTTTTACACATTCCTAAAATAATAACAAAAAAAAACGTTTTGTGTTTTAATTTTAAGTAAATATTGTCATATACAAGGTGTTCCTGAACTTTGGTGCCAAACCTCTATTGTGGAATCCTCTCATCAAAGTAAAGAAACATGAGTCCTCAAATTCTTAGTTCTCGGGATACAGTAATATCTTAAATATCCTTTAACTAATTTTGGTATAGTTTAATTTAATATCAGGCAAATAAAAAAAATTGCAAATCTTTTTTAGTTTAAGAAAAAATATATAATCCACTTAATTGTATACTCCTAGACTAAATCATAAAAGCATTGAGGGATAATTTTCTTTTAAAAATAGGTTTTAAACTTGCTTATTAGCTATTATCTAGCGACAACAACAAATACTCAAATAAATAAAGGTTCTAAAAATTTAACATCCCTGTGTCTTGATAACGAAAAATTTGTGGACCCATGTTTATATAAACTTTTTTGGGAGGATTTTACCGTAGTAGTTAAAATTTTAAATGGGAAATAACTGTCTTTTGTATGGAATAAGTTCTACAGTGTTATTGTAAATCTAATGCATATTTTTATACACTCTCTCTTTTACTGTTATAGTACCTATTTATATTATTATTAATACATTAACTGTTAAAACAGTAAACGGTTGTTATTTAGCTATAAGTAATACATATTGCCTAGATCTAATAAATATATTTTTTTATTTCAGGTCAAACATGTCTACACACAGCCGCGATGTATGGTCATCTTGAGGTTCTTAAACATTTGGTTGCCTGCGGAGCTGACATTAACGCTCGCGAAGGTCTTGGAGGATACACACCTCTCCACTTTGCAGTACAAAGTCGCGACGAGAAAACAGTTAAGTTTTTGTTAATGGAATGCAAGGGGCTTAATGCTGATGTTAGGACTTATGGAGGACTAAATGCCTTGCAATTATGCCGTATTGTCCCTGAAACCATTAGAAGGGCATTAAAGCTGCGAGGATTGGACTCACCTTACACTAGTGAGGAGGATGACAGCGAAGATGAAGAGGTAACTATTTTAAATACTCTTTAAACTTTCTATTTATTAATGTATTATTCAATTTAATCAGTAGACTCAATAGTTTGCTTGAATTACGTAATAGTGAACAAATAAAACACACAGGGTGTTGAAACATTAAAAAAAAACAAAATGAGATCATGGTAAATATTGTAAATATTACACAACTACTACTAAAAGCCTTTTATTGATATCTCAAATGGGCCTCAACAGAAGTCCTTTAGCCATAGTAAATTTTAAAATTTTAATTTTAAATTAATAACAATATGTTAAACTTATTTACCCAATATTAAATGAAAAATCTCGTAGTGAAGACTGTACACATTGTAATAATTCTAAAACAAATTACATACATGTCTAACTAGTATTTTTTTTATTGCAGTTGCCATATGACATGATGGGTAGAAATCTTATATCAGTTTAGTGAATTGCAGCGCTTGAATCAACAAAATAAGCTAAGTATTGCCAAAATGCAAGAAATTAAGAGAGGCAGGTTAGCCAACTGGGCGGAAGTACCTAGAGACAAAAGGAAAAAGAAAAAAGATGCCAAACATAAGATGGTTAACTGTGATTCGCTTAATATCATTAGCTTTAGGGGCATATGGAATATTTTATACACCCATTTAATTTTGTTATGAACTAAGATCATTGCATATTATTGTGACTGACAATAGATTGTGATGGTTTGGTTTCATACCAAAATTGAAAGTGGAATAGTTAATCTGGATATTGTAACTAAGAACAGTAATATGTGACAGACTAATATAATTTAAACCAAAATATCATAATGTAAAATTTCCCATGACCAGAGAACCAAACTAAATTATACATTTTAAAAGTGTTGGTATTATGGTATTTCGAAACTGTTGCTTAGTTAACAAAATTTAGTAATGTCACATTATGTAGTTAATAACTTTATAGTTAAAGACTTGTTATATTTATTGCATCAAAGACCTTAAATAAAAAAATACATGATGTAAATTTTACGTAACTTATTTTTTTATTTTAAACATTTCACTACATATGATGAAAGTCTGTTAAAATGTAAATATTTGAAAATATACAGTATTGTAAGACTTTCTTTATTTGTAGATGGGATATAACCTCTTTTCGTGAATTTACTCACGAGATATAGTTAAGTTGGAAATGTGTTATGAAGTCCTTAAGTTTTTGATATGTTTAAAAGTCGCAGTATTAGTGTATTTTTTTAGGTCAAGTTTCGTATTTACGACTGAAGAGTTTAGAATATTATCAATTTAAATGCTTGGTAGATCTTAATTGATATTTTTTGAAGTAATATGTAAAACTATTTAAATATAAACAACCAGACAAAAGTTATGAAAAAGCTTTAATTAAAAATATTTCTTAAAAAAATAAGTTGTTATTGGGTATAATTTTATCATGTAATAAAGCTTAATTCTTGAAAGTAACTCACCAAGTATTTTTAAAATTAATAAAATAAACGGATTTTGGTAACTATTCCTATAATAAAATCATACCAGTGTTAAAAAATTCTTTGTAGACTTGGTTTACTTTATGTCAAAATAGAAAACTTGCTAATATTGGGGCATTTAAATTTTGGTGAATTTGAAAGAAAGAAAAGACTAAAAAGAAAACGTTTGTGTTCTTCGTTGTAAAATCCCATATTAGAAAAGAAAATTGTATTTATTGTTACTTTTAGTTTCCATTCATTTATTTTTGTATATACCTTTACCTACTTTTTGGTTCATATTTTAATAAATGTGTACATTATACAAGAAAGAGTTTTATTGGGTATTTTATTTTCCTTTTTATTACCCTTTTTTTTGTAACAAAATTAGTGTTTGGTAAACTAATTTATGGTTTTTAGCAGTCGAAAATTAGCACTTGCACACATGCATAACGGGCAGTTTTGACCAAAATTCTGAGAAATGTTAAAAAAGGTTATTTATTTAAAAATTTTGTGACCATCCATAGATAATTTAAATTAAGCTTGCAACATTGTTAAAAAGCCCCCATTGGCATAATCTTGAACTAGTATTCAAGAGTCCATGACAATTGATGAACCTTTGGAGATAAGCATACACAGTAGTAAAAAATAAAAATCCTGTACACTACTGAACAAAAAATTAATACCATTAAATGGTATTCTCATGAAAAATGTTGTAGTTATGGTCAGAAACCTCGTCCGTGCAAAGCTTTCTGTCTAAACTTTACTTCCTAGTGTTAAACACACTAACACTGTTGCTTAATAACAACTTCTTTTCATGGATTGCCAAAAATTGCCCATAAACCTTTTGAAATGGCATGATATATATACAATTCAGTGTTCAGTAATTATTAAAAAATATTACCAACAATTTTTTAGAAAAAATAAACTACCAGTAACTTTGTAACACTATTAATGTGGTGTCCTTACGTGTGCTTGTATTTTAATTATCTTTAGACAAACTGTGGAAGAATCTTAAAAGATATGTATTTTGACATCCCCAGTAACCATAAACTTAAACAAAAGAGTTTAAAATTTTTTTATTAATTAAACAAATAATTACACTTGATTTAACTTATATTTGGCTAAAACACTTTTGGTATCATTTCTGTGTAAATGGTTTAGTAACTTTTCTTCAATTACGTCTACAGCTGACCTTGTTAGAACCAATGTATCATGCTTCATCATAGAGTAGACATTTAAGCCATAAACTGGCATAAGGTTTACATGTTTTATAGAATCAGTAGCTGCTGTAATGTTTCTTGGCATAATGTCAATACTAAAAAATAAATTTGTTTATTAAGATTACTTTTTAATAACAAGTTTATTTATAATTAATTATTAATGTTAAACAGGTTTCTAGCTAATTTTTAAATTGATTAAGTTTTTTAAATCTGATTTGTTTTTTATACACAAAATGATAAAAATGCAATTTAAAAAAATGTTTAAAAGGCTTTTGCCTGTAAATAAATATACATTACTCAAAAATATTTTTAAACTATCTTTATATCCTATGGTTTAGGTACTGTGTTAAGACCGCGGTCAAATTGTCAAAAATTGCACATATAAAACCGTTACATATTCGAGTTATTTTTGAAAATCTACTTTGAATAGAGGGCGCTACAAATACTATAATTGAAATTTATTTAAACGTTGAAATTTCGTAAAACGATTTCTTTTTTACCAGTACCTTTTCTATTTGCTGATAGATGGCGCGAAACTGAGTGAATTTAATCCTTTATTTTGTAGAGCCCATAAACGATTTTGATACTCAGGGAGCAAAATAGATAATAATTAATTATAATGGCTCATATGAATAATGAAGCTTTTAAAAAGAGACGAAGTTAAAGCCAAAACATTTGCTACACTTTATTCATACGACTGAATGTGTTTTTTCTTTTAGCATAAAAAGCATTAATTTAATTAAAATTTATAAGCCATAGTGTCAAAAGGACAAACAAAATGTTTTTTTTTGCTAAACAAATCCTGATTGGTGGTTATAGTTCCCAGTCCTTTTAAAACTTCGTGAGTGGATTTATTTTGGCGTAACGTCCAAGTTCTTTATTTTTGAAAATTCTCAGCAATGGGACATTTGTCAATTTAGCGATGTATTAATTCAAAAAAACTTTGTTTTTACTAAACGTAAAATATATTGAGGGTTTAAGGAAGACTTACAGCCTCAAACTGTGAAATCCATGCTCGGGTGTGTAGTTTATATAAAAATAATCGGCCAATTTTAACACAGTTGCTAAATAAATAATATCTAGTAAAATTTTATGGTTATACTGGGCTGCAAAAATCAAGAGTCCTTTACCCTGACCCACGCGCTAAACATATTTTTGGAATTTTCGAAAAATAGTTGTAGGTCGGGCAAAAATAAATCCACTTCCGATGTTTTAAAAGCTTAATTTTTGTTTTAAAATTTAAAGCCGGGACTGAGGGCTAGGTACATTTTTCGCTAAGAAAATCGGAAAACCCGGTAAAATTGACAAATTTCTTAAAAAGAATGGCAACTTAGATACTATTTAAGTTAGCAAGCTAATAATTTTACCATGTAGGTATGTATATATAAGCCCAAGGCGGATGCTCTTAAAATCGCAGTTTAAATATTTTGCAGTGATATTTTGGACGATTCAGCGTATATTAACTGTAATTGTCCGATTTGAATGCAGGAAACCGATTAAAATAAACTTCTTATTTTATTGTACAACATGTACACATGGGTGCAGCCGGATAGATGCAAGCGGGAGGGGGCAGTTGTCCACCTCTACTTTTTAAATCTAATAAACATAAAAAAATAAACATTAAAGACTCTGTCCCGACTGTTAGACTGGTTGACATCGGTCGTTTTCGCCGATAATCGGCAGCGTCATGTTTACATTTTTGGTTATTTATGGGCCATTTTACATTAAATTTTATTTTTGTTGTCGTTAATGTCTTTTGTAAACAGCAAAGAGCCAATCTACCTAAATTATATTTTATAAAATACATTTTTAAAAATGACAACAACAATATTCATAACCTAAAAACCGTAAGGAGATACTTTAAATTAAGGAACTATAAATTGACTTGTCATTACTGCTTACTTCTTACGTCTTAAAGCTTAAGTCTTAAGTCTTACGTTACTGAAACTATAAATCAGGCTTTAAAATGTGGCTACTTTAAGCAGGCTGTCCATGAGAGCGGTTTTCGCTCGCGGATGATAATTCAGCGTTGTGATTTGCGGGAAAAGCATTTACACTATCCAATTACAACGCTGAATTATCATCCGCGAGCGAAAAACCGCTTCATGGACAGCCGGCTGTCCATGAGAGCGGATTTCCACTCGCGGATAATAATTCAGCGTTGTGATTGGCGGGAAAAGCATTTTAAATTTGCACTTACCAACCACAACGCTGAATTTATCATCCGCGAGCGCAAAACCGCTCTCGTGGACAGCCGGCTTTAATCTATGGAATTGTATTGTTTTTTTTTCGACAGAGAATGTGACTTTTTAAAATCGAATTTATCGTACCCAACTTATAAAGGTAATTTTCTAGAAACCGGTGGCAACTTTTTGGGGCGCTGATCACGAATCTGAAAGAATTATTTGGCGGAAACGTTTGTTCTCGAGATATCCATCATCAAAGTTGGTATTTGAACTAACCTTATTTTTACCATATTCCCCTTCTTTTGCACAAAATTCTGATAATTCTGATTTAAAGCTAAGTGGCACACAATATTTGATTTTCACCTTTAAAACCCCGTTTTTACGTATTTTACATTATTATTGCATTAAATTGCATACCTATACTTTGAATCATTTTAATCCCAGTGTGCCATGAAGTCCTATGTGTATGTATGGTGGCCGCATTATCAAAGAAAAGCCACGCAATTTAATGCAAAAATAATGTAAAAACGTAGAAAACGGGGTTTTAAAAGGTAAAAATCAAATATTGTGTGACACTTTAGCTTTAAATCAAGAATTGTGTGCAAAAAGAAGGGGGAATATAGTAAAATAAGCAGAGTTCAAATTTGAACTTTGATGATGAATATCTCGAGAACGAAACGTCTCCGCCAAATAATTCTTTCAGATTCGTAATCAGCGCCCCAAAACCCCCGTATACCAAATTTCGTCAAAATCGGAGTTGCCGCCGGTTTCTAGAAAATTACCCTTATAAATATTATAAATAAACACATTTTGGCAAAAATGTGTTTTGTGTCCCTAAAATGTAAACCACTCAATTTAAAACACGAATATGAATTACTTAATCAAAATGGCAACACTGCATAGGTTGCTTGAAAAAATTCCAACAATTTTTGTTGTCGGCAAAGTCAGAAAGAAGTATTTTAGAAAAGCCATCTATCAAAATATTTTTATTTAGGTATATCTGAATTTTATAAACAACTTTCGCGTCGTACGGTTTCACACTTTTAAACTAGTAATACATATCGGTGTTCTTTTTTATCGCATAAACATAATAAAGGATGCAATTACACTCGGTGCGAAAGTTCCTCCCCAACGATCAACATTAAACTGACGAGAGTACGAGAAAGACGGGTAGAGAAGGATAAAGCATAAAGCTAGGTTAGGGCTTATTGCTGCAAAACAAAAGGAAAAAGAAAAGCAGTTGAATTTGAAAGGTGTTTGAAAGTGTTTTGTGATTAAAATTTTTGAATTTTATTATTGGTTGGTAAATCTGGTTCACTCATGTGTAGCTAGAAATTTTACTGCAAGCTGGCAAAACGGCGTAACTACAAAATTCCACAGGTAGGCACCACCAAAACGCACATTGTTTAGAGTATATTAACATTTTATGTTTAACTAAGTAATGGTGATTAGATCTTTTTATTTTTATCAAGAGAATGATAATCATTAAAAACCTACATATTTTAGATTACCCATTAAAGATCTCAGCTTAAGAAAAGCATGCCTACATGGTTAAAAAAGAGGTTTATGATTTTATGATCCCAAAATATGGATTCATTTGCGAGAAACACTTCTTAGTGATTATGAAATAGATGTGCATGGAAATAAAGTACCTAAAAGGGATCTATTCCATGACTATATAATTTTCCCAGTCAGTTGAAAAAATCAGAACTTCAAAGAAAAAGCATAGCATCTCAGGCAAATTTAATAAAGTAAAAAAGGTAAATAAATTATTTATAAAAACGTTTTTTTCACAGGGCAACTAAGGAAATGTGATAATGACACTCTATCGTGTAAAGAAAGAGAAGTGAAAAGTAGTTAATAATAGAGTATTTATCAGTGCCGTATTAACCATTAGGCTGACTAGGCTACAGCCTTGGGTGCCATGAAAAATAGGCGCCAGACAGGGAGTAATAGGCGCTAGACAGGGGAGTTTTTAACAAAGTTCAGGTCGGGTGAGGATTTTTGGTGACCAATTTCTCTGTAATTAAGGTGCTTTGGAATGAAATAGGCGCGAAAAGGAGGGACAGAACTTTTGTTTTTTTTTTGCTCTTCAAAAATTTTTTGGTGGAAAATAGGCGCTCCGGAAATTCTAGCCTAGGGCGCCTCAAACAGTTAATACGGCCCTGGTATTTACTATTAGCATGTTTTATAAGTATATTGAAACCAAGTGGTATACAAGGTTGGTTAAATCATTAAAAAGTTTTTTTAAAGCAGAATTTGGTATATTCAGGAGTTGCCAAACTGGTATTATTTTCTTGGGTAATAATAATTCATACAATTGAAGGGCTTATTGTAAAAACAGGAAAGCCACATTCACAAATTATGAAGTAATTAGATTTTTAAGTTTAATTTCAAATGTGTTAAATCAACTTTTATTTAAAATACACTTAAATACTTTTTATGAGTTAATAAACTCTAAGGATAATAAGTACTAAAAACTTTTTATTGTCACTAATCATATTAACAATTATATAAATTAGAGTCTGAACCAGATTTCTGTGGCTGTGTAGCCTATCGTGTTTTTACAATAAGCCCTTCAATTGAAAGGTCAACTAAGGAATAACTTTCTAACCACCAAAAGTTTAGTTTTGAAAAACGAAAAATCGCTATTTATATATTTTTTAATAAAAAACTACAACACTCTGGTTGTTTATTAGCAAAATAAAGAAAAACCCTCAAGAAAACCCAGAAAAAAAAAAGACTAGAATTTAAGAAGAAGAAGAGAATAAGTAAAAATTAAAAAATCGACGTTTTGGTGGCAAGTCTGTCATCGTTGTCAAGACAAAATTAAATAAAAATAAAAAAAAATTAAAATTAACAATTCTTTAGGTTGAAAATTTTTAAAACTATTGTGAAAACGTTAGACATTACATGTCAAATTGTTTGTTGTCTAATAGTGTCATAGTGTATTTATTATTGATAATAGAAAAAAGGTTATGAGCTGGTTGATTTTTAGTTTTCCATAAAAATATTTGGCATATACCCAAACAAATAACATCAGTTAAAATTAACATGATTTAAGGGTATTAATTTTGTGAGGGCTAATCGCCGTCTGTGTGCTACCAGCGCTGCTTTCGACTTGACTAGGACATTGACCCACTTTAATGAGATATTATGGGTGACATCCCCTCAAGGACAAAACTGTGAGAGATTTGCGTGAAACGGTGGGGGCTTATGTGTATGGATATAAACAACTATTTTTTATGGAAATCCAACTTAAGACCAGACTGTCGGTTAGAACATTGTTCCGGCATACCCTTCAATTCTACTGTACAAAGGCAAAACAATCTAATCCCAAAAAACAGTTGGGAGAAAATCGACATTCGTTTTGTCCATTTTGATATTACACTGTTTTGACAATGTATTAACTTTAAACCTTCCACACTGTTTAAATATCAAAATGTTAAACTCTTGTTGCACGTTAAAACAATGTAAAAACATGAAATAACCGATTTTGCGATTAGACTCTTTTGCCTTTGCACGGTAGTAGTAGAATTATCCTTTAAAATAAGCTTCTAAATTAACTGAGGAGCCTTTAAAATGTAAAAGATCTTAAAGCTACAAATTTTAGATCAAATTCTTAACATCATGTTCAGTGAAAGTGTCTGTATGACCCTATTTGTTTTAAATATGAAGCCTTGTATTAGAATGATAGTATAATCGTTAAAAGCTATTTCAAATTCTATTTTTTTCTGCCCAAAAATAGGTATTTATGATCTATGGGACTAATAATTCAAATTTTGTTATTTAATATTTATTTTTGCTTCTGAAATTTTTAATTTAGTTTGGCTAGATAAAAACCTAATTTTAATTATTTTAACCAACATTTAGGTATACCAGTTAAAAATCGTACTTGTTGTTTTTTTATCAGAGCCATGTCAATAACTAACACACTACTATTGATTTCAAAATGAGTTTTGTAGCATAATAAAACAAAGTTCCACTGCCAAACCCAAAATTGCTTACTCAATCATTTAATATGTAGGTATCATCACTAAAGCACCCTGTAAATATATGTTTTAGAAATGGGTAGCCTCACCATAAAGATCTATGGAAAAAGCAGGTGTTAGAGAAAAAGAAAAGGCAATGAAAATGAATCAGGTTTGTTCTGACAATGTACCATGTATAGCAGTATTCCTTGATTGTTCATGGTCTAAAGGTCTTATGGTACCAACTACAATGTGCATTCTGGAATGGCAGGAATTATTGGAAAAATACTGGTTTATTACTATTTGTAGATGTTCGGAACAGATTTAGTGCTGTCTGCACCAGAGTTGAGACAAAACATACTCCACAATTATTTTTTTATTAATGGTTACTATTTGTGCTCAGAACTATTGTTCTTTTTATTTAAAATAATTAAATATCTTTAACTTTTTTAATCATTAGTCATTGTTTGTCTTTAGGAGTTATTAGAAGACCTTAAATTCAAAAGGGTCTATGTGCCATTTAGGTATTTAAAAGTTATACGTAAAAACATTTAATGAATTCAATATTAGCACATCAAATAAGCTATGAATATTCCACATTTTAGAAGTGGGTTTTTATCTATGGCATATAGAACCCCCTTAATATCGTTCGGCATTGCATATAGAACTTTTAAAGCAAAAATCTCTTTTATGGTATTTTTGGCAATTAGACTCTTTGATGTTAAGGTCTTCAATTTACCAAGTTTATGCTTATAGTTTAGAAATCACCCTGTAAGAGCAGAACTAATTTTTTTTTTTTAATGACATTTAAGTTACTGACTTACCTATAAAAGGACATATACATAAAAATGTATAAATTGGGACAGTATACTTTACTCACTTTAAGTTGAGAAAACATCTAAACAAAAATGTAATCCATTGGTTTATAAAGTCAGTAACTAAAGTTTCTTACTAGGTATTTTCCTCAATATAAAGTGGGTGATTTTTTGTCTAATGTTAACCTGTTACAGCTCACCACATAGAAACTCAATTGGATGTATATCGGCGGGCATGATGTATACAGGGTGTTATAAATTCAATGCATTAGCATTGCTATCTCGGTAATTATAAGAGATAGAGTTGGTTAAATTAGTAAAGTTGCGCATCCTATTGCTGTATAACTGGACGAAGGCGGTTACTTCCGGAGATATCCGGAAAAAAATTAAGTTATTTATTTTATTTTTAAGGCCCTGTTAGTAATTATTTTGAAAACCAATTGCACTTTAAGGCACTTTTTATGCTATCAAGAAAATGTTTTTATTTTTCCGATACGACGTTTCTTTTTAGCTACCATCGTCAACTTCATTTTTTAAATACGGACTAGGATGATGGTAGCTAAAAACGAAACGTCGTACCGGAAAAATAAAAACATTTTCTTGAAGAGCATAAAAAGTGCCTTAAGAAAGTGCAATTGGTTTATCAAAATAATTACTAAAAAGGCCTTCCTATATAAAATGGATAATTGAATTTTTCGTTTTTTTTTCCAGATATCTCTGGAAGTAACCGGAATTTTTTAAATTTCTCTTCGCCCAATTATTCAGGATTAGGATGCGCAATTTTGCCTTAATTTAACCAACTCTCTATCTCTTATAATTACCGAGATAGCAATGCTAATGCATCGAATTTGTAACACCCTGTATACATTTAACTTTTCCATGCATATGTTATCGTCGCTTTAAGCCGGAAATGGCCTAACTGCAGTATGTATTAAAAAGATATTATATTAGAATGTTTTTTGGATTTCTTTTTATAATTCTTTTTAAAAAGTAAAAATGATTAATTTTGTAGTTAGGCTAGTTCTGCTCCAAGATACAATATAACAATAATATTTATAAGTAAACAATAGAAATATACTTTATTCATAATATAATAAAGCTGCATCAAGACAAGACTTGTTTTAATTTGTTTTTTAGGGTGATAAAGTGAGCCAAAATAATTTAGTACATACTTCATATAAAAAGAAAAGTTCTATCGGGCTTATTTCAATTATAACTTTTGAACTGTTGCCACAGTACCAATAATATTTGGGCTACTAAATAACCTCATAATGCTTCTGTCCATAGGTAAACGGCTGTTCAGTATGTCTGAATTATACACGGTGCGACGATTTTTTTTTCATGTTACTGTTGTAGGTATATATGTATAATTTGTTCTAGTTTGTATATCTCTAGTTTTGTTTGTATATTTTTTAGTTAGTAAGTTTTCATTGACGGTTATTAAAATACGCCTGGCGGTACTTTCCACTTTTGTATGTGAGTCTGTGTATACAATAAAGATTATTATTATTTTTTAAATTTAATGTATGCATTTTTAACACTGGTGACAAATTTGACATTTTGTTTTGACCGTTTAATTCCTTTATTATTTTTGTACAAAAAAGGTATACTTTTATTGATTTTCATAAAATAGCATTTTAAATCCAGACCTCGATCCAGACACACAGCATTTTGTATATGTAATAAAAAATTAAATTTTTATGATAAAATTATTAAAATGTGGTAAAATTATTAAAAACGGTGTTTTTGGTTTTTTACACCAACTTTGAAGGTCAATAACTCCCTAACGAAGCGCGATAGAACTTTTTTGTTATATGAAGTACTAACACTATTTTGGCTCACTCTATCATCTCTTTTATTTTTGACCCCACCTTTCCGAACACCCTGTATATTAAAAGTTTAAATATACTGGGTTAGTAAAAGTACTGCAACTCTTAAATATCTTTAAAACCACTAAAGCTACATTTACCAAATTTGGTATCTGGAAGGTATCGGGCATGAGGAATTTAATAGTAATATCGACACCGTTGCCAGATTTCCCGGTCTTTTGCTACACGTATCTCTTGTTTTTTAAATGGAATACCCCAATTATTTTTATTGCAATAAATTACACAGGCTAAATTTATTAAGTCCACAAATTCTCAAAATTCCATTTTTACTAACTGCTAAGATATAACAACACCACATTTTAGGTAAAAGTTCAGATGCACTTAAATATCTCTAAAACCACTAAAGCTGTATGTACAAATTTTGGCATTTAAGGATTTCCGGGCAAATAGAATTAAACAGTGATACTGTCACTATTGCCAGATTTTCCAGTTTTGCGCTAAATTTAGATAGATATTTAAAAGTTGCGGTACTTTTTACTAACCCAGTATAAAAAAATACCTTTTGTTAATTGGGGCGAAAAAAATTCTTAGAAGTTTTTGTATGCTGACTTGCCCAACGCTCCAAAACTTACAAAAAAAAAACAATTAAGAACATGATTTAAAAACATTATTCCTTAAGCGGAATTACACCACCTAGGGGTTAAATATCACATTTGTTTGTCAACAAGTAATCAATAAATATGTAAAAACAAAATTTTTGAAAAAATATGGTTGTAGATATATAATTATTTTTAAAGGGAAGTTTTATCCCCTGCTAGTCAGCCTTTATAATACATGGTGCGTTTTTTAAAACTTACAATGGCACTTAGAAATCTTAAATCGTAACACCCCTTATGTGGCACCTCTCCGGAAAGCTTATAAAAATTGTTTTTCGGTGGTCGAAACAAAGTTGGGGTAAAATCAAATACTACGCTTAAATTTTATTAAAATTACATTTTATTATTTACTAAAAATACCAGAAAATATCCAAGTAAATGAATATAAAATTAATTAAAAGTTAAGATAATACTCCCTGTAGAGCTACCCGCCCCCATAAAAAGTTCTGGTTAATTCAGTTGCACAAGCACCCAACAACCAAGACCAGTTGCTATTACTTTTTCCTCGACAAAGTTCAGAAACAACTACGCCGAACTACCTATAGGGGCAGGTTAGTTCTACAGGGAGTATTATTTTAAATTAATTTTAGATTAATTTAATTGGTCATTTTCTGGTATTCTTTATGAATAATAAATTATGATTTTTATAAGATTAAAGGGTTTTCATTGTTGGCATAATTTTATAAAATTGCACGTGAAACCATATCTGTGGTAAACTTGCCCGACAAAAAAGTGACGCGTTTGCCCAGTTCGACACCCGAAACATGTCAAAATTGACAGGCTGGGTTAATGCGCCGCTTCTATAGACTCGTCGAAAGGACCCTCCCCCTAAAATGGATTTTAAAAGGGTTATATGAAGTCCATTTCATTGCTGCACTACTGATACCGATGCATATCTGTGAATTTATATGAGTTATTTTGAGGTTAAGGAAAATAAAAGTTTTTATGTTGCATAAAGACTATTTAGATAATAAATTAAGTAAAATACTTTGTACAGAACTATGAACAAGAAAAATATATATACCAATACAAATTGTGAATAAAAGTGGGGTTATAAAAAAATGCAAATAGCTGTTAAACCACGTGATAATATCCTAAGATGTGATTGGGTATTAACAAATTTCAAGCAGAAATAGTTAAGAAGTTGATGTCAAACGGAAAGCAAAAACGGTTAACAAAATGTATAAATTACTAGATGGAACGTCGTTGTTTCATCTGAGAAGTGCAAATGTCAAGCGGCAAACGGAAACGTCAAAGTATAAATAAAGCTTAATTGTTTTAAGTATTCACAGTTTAAATCAAAAATTTTTTCAAAGTTTTCCTAATTGTTAAAATTTCATGTCATATGGTAATACTACATCTCTGTTTAACTTTCATTTTAAGATTTATTTGTGCAATAATCGCAGACATCAAATCATAAAGGAAAAATAAGCAAAAGGTACATATACTATTGTAATCATATATATATATATATATATATATATATTTTTTGTGTTACGCAAAAAAGTACACTACAATCAAAACAAATAAAATATAAGGAAGGAAGATTTTGTTTGGGACACGGTATATGTCACGTCGATTTTAAATTATTTTTAACTCTTCCAAGGAACGTTACAGATATCTGTATAGATCTACCGTGCCGCCCCCTGGAAGATAGGTACTGAACATTCTAATGATTTACATGTTGCCTAACCACGTTAGGTGCGTCCTCAAAATGGCCGAAAAATCCTACCATATGATTAAAATTTCACTAGATTCTAATTTTTGTCCAAAATAAAAGTTTTTTGGGTCCAAATTTCGTAAATATTATCACTGTAATATTGTCTTGGACTTGAGCTATATCTTATTGGATTCTGTGTCAAAAAATTTAAAAATTGTTATTATTTCATTTGTTAATAACTCCGTTATTTAACAATATTAAGGAATAAAAATAGCTGACGTCCGAGCCTAAAGTTTTATTTATTGATTATTAACCTTAAAACCCAAAAAGCTTTGATATTTTTTGAAAAAATTATCCTCGCGCGAGATCCTGCAAGACGATTTTCATTTGACCCTCCTCTTAAGGATATAACCTAAATGTAAATATATTAATGATTATTAAAATGACTGGTGCAGACAAATAATTAAACAATAATGGTATATTTATTTGGTATTAGGTTTTTATTTACCTATTAAACTTAGGTTACTTCTGGTTAGTTCTGGTTAGCCTAGATTACCCTAGCAATATTTTTTTTATCAAAGTACAACTTAAAGTATTTTTTCGTACATGTAGTTGTTTCATAAATGTTTTCTTATAGTTATGTAATAAATTATGGGAGTATAAAAAGTAATAAATCTTACCTATCTACAAATAATACAGAAGGTCCCCAAATTCTACTTTTTACCAGTTCTTCTATGTAACTTCTTTCATCAGAAGGAATCTCCAAGCTATCTACTACATGTAAATCATCTTGTGCTAACTTAACCGACAAGGCTGATGTTAGACCCTGTAATCGTGTGTAAAAGGGCAACATATAAAAATGAGGAGTAGGCGATTTGGGACCATGAATAACACCACCTCCCTTGAATAATGGAGATCTAATTGAACCATGTCTTGCCCTACCAAGACCTTTTTGTGGCCATGGTTTTCTTCCACCACCTCTTACTTCAAATCGGGATTTGGTATGAGCATAGCTAACAAACCTATATAACCTTTGCCAATTTACATTTTGATGAATAATATCTATTCTAGGATTCGCAGCGAACACATCGGGATGAAGTTCTAGTATTCCCAATTTTCTTTCATCTATAGTGTCTAAACTTTCGAGCCATACCTGCCTGGGTTTTTGGTATTTCGGAGGAAAAGCTAATTGTCGTGGCTCTAGAGCGTCATCAACATTTGGGGATGAGACAGCAACTGTGGAATATTTTTTTGGAAAAGAACTTTTTAATTTTAAAGTTAAATTTCTCAACATTTTTCCAAAAACTTAAGTTAGGTTAATGGTGAAGCTCTTCTTCATAAAAAAAATTGGTGGCAACTTTTGGGACTATGTTATAGTTTCTTAAGCATACACTTATTAGAGGCAGCCTTGTCCCTTAGCCTTGCGAATTGTGTAGTTGGAGGGTAGGTTCCCGGAGAGAGAGAAAGAGAAAGACATTAGACTTCAACTGGTAATTATTTACAAACTGGACGAATCTGAGAAGAATTTTTAGTCGGAATCGTTTTGTTCTCAAGATATGACAGGCAGTATGGATTTCGCCACAAAAGATCTACAGCAGATCTTCTTTCCTTCGTATCACACTGTTGGAATAAGTCTCTTGAGTTTCTAGGTGAGTCCCAGATCGTTGCTCTTGATATATCCAAAGCTTTTGACCAGGTCTGGCATGCCGCACTTCTTAATAAACTTCCCTCCTATGGTCTTTCAACTAAACTCTGTACTTGGCTCTCTAGTTATCTATCTGATCGACGTATATCAGTTATTGTGGACGGCCATTCTTCAAGCTTTCACCAAGTAAATGCTGGAGTCCCTCAGGGCTCAGTTCTGGCACCAACATTGTTTCTTCTTCACATCAACGAACTTCTTTCGTCCACAACGAATTCCATTCATAGTTTCGCCGACGATAGCACCCTTCACTCCAGTTTTCAGGTTCCTAAACCCATCACTAAACCTGACTTGGAAAACAAACGCAGAGCGATGCAGATATCTCTTTCGCAGGATCTTAATTTAATATTGGATTGGGGCGCCAAAAATCTCGTCCATTTTAATGCATCCAAAACACAATCATGTTCCTTGTCGCGAAAAGAGTCATCAAATACTCATCCTCTACTTATGAGCGGCCAAGTTTTACAGAGCAAAGACACCTTCAATCTTGTCGGCGTCACATTTGAAAGTAACCTTAACTGGCATAAACACATTGTATCTATAGCCACGGCAGCTTCAAAAAGCTTGGATTTCTCTTTCGAGCCAAAAGTATTTTTCCGCTTCTAATTTATACACTTTATATGTGTCCCAAATCCGATCTCCCTTGGAATATTGTTCCCATATCTGGGGCATGGCGTCCCCCACAACCCTAAGCATTCTTGATTCTATTCAAAGAAGAGCTAATCGTCTCATTAATGATCCTTCACTTACAGAAAGGCTTCCCTCTCTTGCCCATCGTCGGGCTCTGGGGGATTTATCGCTTTTTTATAGGTACTTCCATGGCTTCTGCTCTAAAGAATTGGCCAGTATAGTTCCTCCACTCACGGTTCCCAACAGAGAAACTCGTAATTCCGCGCGTAAGCATCCCTATACGGTCCAACTGGACAGGCCTCGAACTTCTCACTTTGTTCGTTCTTTTATCCCCAGAGTTTCTAGATTGTGGAACCTGCTGCCCGCGGAGGTCTTTCCTTCCCCCAAATCTTCAAGTATTTAAGTCCCGTGTCAACAAACTCCCTCTTACCTCACTTAAGACACCCATGGTACGTTAGTATTTAGGCTTTAAGCCTTCGTGGTTTGTCCAAAGATTAAAAAAAAATTCATCATTAGACTTGATAACCAAAACTAACCTAAATTCACTATGTTCCCCTTTTTTCACTCAATTCTTAAGTCTTATTTTATTTTTATTTTTGACACCTACTTACACCGTCAAGCGGCAAGGCTATCTCTAGTAAGTACATACTTTAAGATGGATCTACTCAGACTAAACTTAAGAATACGGGCCTTAACGAAGTTAAATGGTAAATTCTAAAAGAAGAAGCAAAATGACAACCGATTGTTTGTGACGTGGAGAAGTCCAAGTATTTTATGGTTTTTAAATTTTTTTTAAACCATCCCTTAAAATTTAATTAAAAATGAGCGGTTTTAAAAGAGATAAGAAGGAAGAAGAAGATGGTACGGTAATATTTATTTTGTTTTTTTATAAAAGGTAGTTAATCGCTTTATTTTTTAGGCGGTGGTAATCCGTTTCAAAACATTGAAAAGACTACCGTGTTGCAAGAAGCTAGGATCTTTAATGAGACATCTGTAAATCCTCGAAAATGCACACCAATTCTTACAAAATTGCTCTATATGTTAAATCAGGTAAGCAACATCTTTTTTCCATGAACCATAATGCTTACATTATGTTAAATTTTTAAACATTTTAAGGGGGAACAACTCAGTGTAAAAGAAGCCACAGACGTATTTTTTGCAATGACTAAACTGTTCCAATCCAAAGATGTTATTCTTCGAAGATTGGTTTATCTTGGAATTAAAGAATTGAGTTCCATAGCTGACGATGTAATTATAGTAACCTCCAGTTTAACAAAAGATATGACTGGTAAAGAAGATATGTATAGAGCAGCTGCCATAAGGGCATTGTGTAGTATAACAGGTAAAATATAAAAATATATATAAAAATGCTGATTTTTTGGGTTTTAATTGTTTTTTGGGCTCATTTGATTGGAGTTCAATGCTAGCTCCACTTAATGTTATTGAATCCACATCATTGTTTTATGACATTTTATATCAGGGGATATCAATGTATGTACCAGTAAAGCGATACAAGAGCTCTAACTTTCCTAAATATTTCAGTGCTGAGGTGAGAAATCTTATAATACGTAAGAAGTTGGCCCATAAGAATTATATGCAGTCACGTTCTCAGGAACATTATCTTCAGTTCTCTATTCTACGTACCCAATGTAAAGAGTTAGTACAACGTGATTATTTATTGTACCTAAAAGAGATGGAGGATGGTATTTCTGAGAACCCACGGTCTTTTGGAAGTTTGTAAATGAGCAGAGAAAATCTTTTGTTCTTCCGGACTGCATGTATTTTGATGACAAAATGGTGGATGATGGACAGTCTATTGCAGATCTGTTCGCTGACTTTTTCAAACTGTTTACAGCTCTAATAATAATGTACAAGTACCTGATTATGTGATAGATAATAAATGTGATGTTTCTTTAAAAAATATAAAAATTTCCGAGCATTTTAACAAGATTGTAGCTTTGTCTAAAAATACGAATAGCGGTCCGGATGGAATTCCAGAATATGCACTAATAAATCTTGTATATAGTTTGTGTTCTCCTTTATGTGATATTTTTAACAAGTCTCTGGCAGAGGGTGAGCTTCCAAATGTCTGGAAAGAGAGCTACGTTATTCCAATTTATAAGTCGGGGGATAGGGATGATGTTTGTAATTATAGGGGAATTGCGAAACAATCGGCTATCCCAAAGCTCCTGGACTCACTAATTTGTGATCAACTCGTATGGTCATGTAAGGGCATTATACTCAGAAAGCAACATGGATTTGTAAAGGATCGCTCAACTATAACTAACTTGCTTCTTTATCAGAACGCCATTTTGGGAGCCTTCGAGGGGGGCATCAAATGGATGCTATCTATACGGATTTCTCCAAGGCGTTCGATAGGGTGAACCATCAGCTTCTTATTGCAAAGCTAAGAGCAACTGGTTTTGATGAGATATCCCTGAAATGGATCCATAGCATGCTGGTTGGCCGTACCCAGAAGGTTAAGATTGGAGAATTTGTATCGAAATCAATCACAGTTACATCTGGGGTCCCACAAGGAGGACACTGTGCACCACTCCTTTTTAATTTGTTTGTCAATGACATAGGTCAATACCTTGAGTCATGTCACTTCCTTTTGTTTGCTGACGATATGAAGCTTTACAGAGTCATAAAATCTGAGTATGACGGGGTCCTACTGCAGAATGGCCTTGATAGCTTCGTACAGTGGGCTGAGTTAAACTGTCTCTCACTGAACTCCAGTAAATGTAACTCTATTAGTTTTTTCAGAAATCGAACAAGAATCAATACTCAATATCATATAGGGGGCAAGACCTATCACGTTTATCTAGCGTCAAGGATCTTGGGGTCATTCTGGATGACAAGATTACATTTCGTGATCATTATTCTTTGGCCGTTTCCAAAGCACTGGGGATGCTGGTTTTGTTTTCAGACTGGCCCGGGACTTGTCTTTGTCTTCCTTGAAAACTCTCTATTGCTCACTTGTGAGATCTCAACTGGAGTACGCTTCTATAGTATGGTCCCCATATTACAATGTGCATATAGATAACATCGAAAGAGTACAGAATAAATTTTTAAGATATTGTCGATTTCGGTTTGCAAATGATCATATTGAAGTGGTAGTAGTATTTATTGATATCAACATACAAAATTGTACATATACACGTCATAAAATTTAAAATATAATAAGGTAAAACACATTTGACACCTAAAATTGACATATTAGAACATTGACACATTAAAACATTATAAAAGTAATAGAGATATCAACAGTATTTAACAGAATAAAATGTCATATAGACAAAATAAAATTAAAATTAAAACATTTAAACATAAAGTAATATAAATATACAATATACAGAAAACATTCCAAAACATAGACAATGTAATAAAACATCATAGGCGGCAACAACATTACCCATTGAAATCAAAGTTAATATCCTTCAAAATCTGAGAGGAAATATTCCTCCAATGAAAAAAAAGCCTTTCCAATTAAATTTTTTTTATTTTTGCTTTGAAAATATTGTCATTAAGAGCTCTTATACTCGTCGGTAAGCAATTAAAAAACTTCACTGCAAGATATCTGGAGCCATTCCTGGATCTATTGAGCCGACTGAAGTCACACACGAGATTTTCATTGCCTCGAGTAGGGTAATTATGAAGGTCTCTATAACACCTAAAACTATTTATATTTTTCTTTATATATAGTAGACACTCTAAAATATAAATGCATGGCACTGTGAGGATCCCAAGCTCCCTAAAAATTGTCGGCAATCCGCTCTATAGTGTAAGCCACTAATGAGGCGAATGCATTTTCTTTGCAATCCAAAGATCTTGTTCAAATGAGGTGAATGACCCCATGAGAGAATGGCATATGATATGTTAGAGTGGAAATATCCATAATATGCCGACAAAACGGTCTGCAGTGATGTAACATGAACAAGATTCCTGATTAAAAAGAGATATTTAGACAATTTTTTGGATAAATGGATTACCTGATTTTCCCAGGTTAAGCCAGGATCAAGGTATACCCCAAGAAACTTTACTTCTTCTACACCAGCAGCTATAGAAGCATGTTCTGGCTTTGGGTTTCTAAGTGAAAAATGCATGGTTTGCGTTTTTGAATTATTTAGAGATAAACTATTTGCAATGAACCATTGTTGTACACTTGAGTCAATGCGATTTAACCTCATATCAGGGAGCTCTGATGGATGAAAGCTTACATAATAAGTGGTATCATCTGCAAAAATAACTGTCTTAGCCAAGTCCTGAGAATGAACAAGATCGTTTATGTAGATGAGAAATAAAACAGGACCCAACACTGAGCCTTGGGGTACTCCATATTTTAACATCTGGGAGGATGAAATATTTCGATTAAAAGAGACAAACTGCCTTCTGTCCGAGAGATAGGATCCCACCAATGCCACTGCACTGCTGTGGAAGTTATAATAAGTAAGCTTTTTCAAAAGAATGTCATGAGTTACGCAGTCAAATGCCTTGGTGAGATCCAGGAAAGATGCATATGTGTCAAGAAAAGCTTCAAAGCCCTGTAAGATATTACTAGTAAGACAATCAATTGCTAAACTGGTCGTTTTATTTTTACGAAATCCAAACTGACTTACTGTAAAAAGTTTATTAGATTCAAAATGATCATTAAGTTGTTTTTTAATAATTTTTTCATAAATTTTTGATAAAATCGGTAAGATAGATATGGGGCGGTAGTTACCACAATCATCAACTGACCCTTTACCTTTGTAAAGAGGAATTACTTTAGCAGTTTTGAAGACTGCTGGAAAAATGTTAGAAGATACCGATTCATTAATTAGTTTTGTTAAAGGTACAAAAATAACATTTTTAAGAGTTTTTACTATTTTAGTGTTTATATTGTATGAGTCCTTACTCTTACTGTTCCTCAGTGATGTTATAACATCCCTGACCTCTACAAAACCCACCGTTCTAAATTTGAACTCAGGAATATTAATGTTTGACAGATGATTAAGGTAGTCTGTAAAAGGTTTGTTGGAGCGTGGAAGTTTACCTGTAACACTTTCTGCAATTGAGCAGAAATATGAATTGAACTTATCAGCATTTAGAACTGTAGCCTTCTGCGACTGATTTTCTTTTTTGTTTTTTATCAAATCCCACATGGCCCGCTGAGGATTGCTGGAATTTTTAATAGCAGTGTCGTTTGCTTTGATTTTCGCGACCTTTATAGCTTGCCTATACTGTTTTTTATACTCATTTACGGTCTTTTTGGCATGGCAATAGAATTGATTTTATTTAGTGAGACCAAAAATTTAAGCCTTTCACGCATTGTTTGTAGGTTTTCATCAAACCAATTTTCTTGTTTTTTATTATGATTTATTGATAAAAGCTTTGATTTTAGAGGAAATGATGTTTCTATTGCATTAGTAATAGTGTCATTAAAAGTTTTAAATTTGGTTTCTATATCAATGTTTTTATCATCAACAAAGGCAAAATTAGTTAATTCAATTTTGTTATATAGAGCAAAAAGCCCCTCTTGTGTTATCGGCCTATAATTTATTCTGGTTTGAGAACAGTTATCAAGAATCTCACACTTAAAAAGTATACCACTATGATCCGATACGTGGTTAAAATCGATAGGTTCTGTAGAGGTAAGGGAGCAGTCCACATTTGTAAATATATTGTCAAGGCATCTATTAAATCGAGTATTAAACTTAACAGTTTTTTTAAGATTATAAGTTCTAAAGAAGTTGCAGATTTCCAGAGCTTGGTTGTCTTTTTCATTAAAATGTACGTTAAAGTCACCAGTTATAATAATAGGTTTCAAAAAATTTAATTTATTTAATGCCTCAGAAAGAATATTTAAAAACACATTGAAATCACCATCAGGTGAACGATACACTGTAATAAGCTGTACATTATAATTTTCCAGCATTACACCAGATATTTCGCAGTGTTGTTCCACCGACAAGTTGTCAAGATTTAGTGAATTAGCTACTAAATTGTTTCTTACATATATACCTACCCCTCCATGACTCCTGACCGATCTGCAAAATCCAGAGACTACCCTGTAATTTGTTAAAATGATTTTATCAAGTTCATCAGGAAGCAACCAGTGCTCATTGAGACACAAACAGTCGGCCAAAAAATCATTTAGAAGTACTTCATAATCTAAAAACTTATTACGAAAGGATTGACAATTTGAATGACATATTTTTAAAATATTACTAGTAAATTTATTACTTTGAGAATTTGTGGGTAATGTTATTGCCCCGCTGAGGCTGTAGTCGCCTTGTTCTGTCCGTTTCCAGACGTTAGTTTCCTTAGGTTTAAAAAATTGTTGACATGAATACCCATGGGCCAGAAGTTTGCATTTAGGATGGTTTCCTTCATGTCAGTCGGTACACCAATCTTAAAAGAGTTGTATTTTTTCTTCCATTTGGTGGTTATTAATTCACACTCACACTCATTTACGCCATTCAGTCTGAGGTAGTTTTGTATGTTTTCGACAGTCATTGTTTTGTCGAGACGCGATACAAAAAGCCATGAATAATTTGGCGTAGTTGCCGCCTTTAGACTAGAATGGTTTTCTTTTTTGCCTTCTATGGCCGTTGGCCTTAATTTTGGGTCAACTTTCCGTTTATTTTTCTTATAGGATACTGTTTTCCAGTCGTCATCTTTGGATTCGGTTTGTTTTGATTTGTCATCGTTGTCATCTTTCGGTTTTGACGTTTTGGGGTTAATTCGTTTTACTTCTTCTTCTTCTTTTGCCGAGGGCTGGTCTTTTGGGTTATTTTTGTGGTTGCGGCAAAACTTCGTACTTCGGGCCGTTCTTTTTGGTTTGCGCCTACCTTCACATTTTCTCCTGCAACTAGCTTCTCATCGGTCTTGCCTTCTTTCCCGCCATTTCGATAATTTTCAGGGTTAGGATTTCCTACCTTTTTTTGATTTTCTTGTAGAAAGTTAATTTTTTCTTTTAGAAGATCATTATTTTCTTCCAGTAACCTGTTTTTCCCCTTCAGTTCTTCAACCAAGGTCCTTAGATAACCAATTTCGATGTCCTTTTCAGTGGAATGCAGGTCATCGCTATCGGAATGTTCAAGACACATCAAGCGACTATTATCTAAAATTTTCACTTTTTCGGTCCAATCTCTCATCGCACACGATCGATGGTATACTTTTCCGCATACGATACACATAATCGCACTATTTACTTTGGTATTACAACAAAAATATCTGGCTTTTTCGCCGAGCACCTTATTTCGCGCCTCTTCACTCTGCGCCGTCTTGAATTGAAGTGTCTTTAAACACCTTAACGGAAAGAAGAATAGTCAATGATCTCTCTTTTATACATAAATTCAAAGTCAAAGTCAAAGTCAAAATATGCTTTATTATGTCTAAAGAACAAGTGCTCGTTGACAAAGCTGAAAAAAAATGTATTTAACATAAATCAAATATAAACATGAAATTCAACATAAATTAAATATTACAGAAAAACAAAATTTAAATAAACACATTAAAATAACACATACAAAATTACTTACTTTAAATAAAATAATAAAATTATTGAGTGGAGCTGTTGATTGTCCTGAATTATTGGAGCTGATCTGCATAAAAATTCCTGAACGATTGTTGAGAAAAAGCGACATTTTTAAAATTAAATTTCATTCCACAAATTATGCGAGCTCACTAAATAGGTTTAGGAGTAATATATTTGCCCAGTTTTAATGTAAAATTGTAATTATTTTAATTCATTTAAATGTATTTTGTACTGAAATTTTGAACTTTCAATTTTTAAGTTTTGGTTATCTTTGTCTTAATAATTGTTATATTTCTTTATATATTTTATATTGTATTTGTAATACTTTAATGGGGTTTCCCGTATACTAATAAATAAATAAATAAATAACTCATCCATTTATTATGGCGAAATAAGTTAAGGGGACTTTAATGTTAAATTAAATTTAAACTTTGTTCATTGACATTTCACATACTATCTTCAAATATATTTTTTAGTATCAATTATTATTTTTATTACTCTTAAGTCTGCCTTGCTAGTTTTGTGTTATTAAAGCTGTTCTTTTTAATTTGGAATTTAATGTATTGTCTTCATATTGTACTTAAAAATTCCAAGATTCTGTTTTTACCATCATTTACTTTTACTTTATTGCTGTTTTGGCAGACCACACTTTAAATCCTGTTTTGTTACAATGAGGAAATTTAGATACACATAATAACAATTAAAAAAATGGTATACCTACCTATGTTATTTAATGTTAGACTTCTAGTCTAACTAAAGTTATTATAATGTTTAATACTTTACTATATCCTAGTAGATTTTTAATTGTTATACTTACATAAAATTTTTTGTAACATACAACTTGCCCCAAAGACACATGAAAATGTTATGCAAATTTAAATCATAAAAATTTTAATGCACTGATTTCTCCTCACAGTTCCTTAGTTGAAAACACCCAAGAATACCCAACACACCTAAAATATTTCATGTAGTCACAAATTAATGAGTATACTGGGGGTTATTTTTACAATTCACGTTTCTGTATCAGATTTAGATAGAATGCAACTAATATAAACAAATTAAAGTTAACATTTAAATAAATTTATAAAAAACTTTCAGATGCAACAATGCTTCAAGCAATTGAACGTTACATGAAACAAGCTATAGTTGACCGGAATCCAGCAGTGAGTTCTGCAGCCCTAGTAAGTTCACTGCACATGACTAAATTCGCCCCAGATGTTGTTAAAAGATGGGTAAATGAAGCACAAGAAGCTGTCAACAGTGAAAAGTAATTTTACTTTTATGCCATAGTTTGTTTCCTACAATGTGTTCAGTGTTGTAATTGCCTAAATAGCAGCATATAATACACACCCCGCCAAAATTATTGCCTATGCTTGATTTTCTCTATAAGCTTCAATGCAAAAAGCTTTAATTTACATGGCTATATCTCTTTTAATACTTGGGTTATTAAGAAAATAAGAAAAAAAATGTTAAAGAAAGGTGAAGCTATAACTTGTAGTGTAACCATGATTTATTTTTAAAGTAAATAATTTTTAATCACTCTGTATGATGTACTGTTGAAAGGCAGTAATCCTCTTTGCGAATAAATTTTACCATTACTTATATCTATGTTTTATCATCACAAATTTGATTACTTACTCTCTTTTAACACGTTCGCGGACAGTAGGTGAAAACGGTGGACTCAAAAAAGCCACGATCAAAAACACAATTCACAATATTGTTAGATTTTGGTCACCAGAATGTACGTAAGGACAATTAACGCGATTTTATGTTTTCTCGTGGGATAGTTAACATCGATCAATTGGAAATCGTACGAAAAACTGTCGGCAAACGCCGCTTTGAACCCAAAATAGCTTTAGTAATCGGGCGGGATATACCGTCTTGTCCCAGCACTTGGCGCGGCATATGCCGCTCTATCCGCGAACGTGTTAAGAGCACATCATACAGAGAGATTAAAAATTCAATTTTTTCAAAAACTTTTAATCACCCTGTAAGATGTATTGTTAACAGTCAATAACAACAGTTACACCAAGTTATAGCTTTACCATTCATTAACATTTTCTTTTTTTAATTGTCTTGATAACCTGATTATTAAAAGAGATATGACCATTTAAATTAAAGCATTTTTGTATTAAAACTTATGGAGAAAATCGAGCATATGCAATAATTTTGTGTGTTAGTATATATTTAAAAAAATAATCTTAATTAATATGAAACTTTCTTTGGTGATAATAAATCACTATTATTTAAATTGTTTGTTTTTTAGTATCATGGTACAATATCATGCATTAGGACTTCTCTACCATATAAGAAAAACTGATAGATTAGCAGTAACAAAATTAGTTGCTAGATTAACAAGATTGTCCTTAAAGTCACCATATGCTGTTTGTATGTTGGTAAGTAGTAGAATGTAAAAAAGCCCAATTTAAATGAATGAAAATTCACTATACTGGGTGACAAAGAAATTACTATCCGGCAATTTATTTTCTTCAGTGTAACCATACAGTTTTCAGATTTAGGGACATTATATTGTATTATCGGATGTCAATTTTAGATATAATAGCATTTGTGTATTACTTCCAGTTTAACCGGAAGTGATATAAACTTTGATATTTTAAATGGCACACCCTATATATTTACGTAATACACAGATGCTATTATATCCAAAATACTATATACAAAACTATATGGTTGCACTGAAGAAAATAAATTGCTGGATAGCAATTTTGTTGTCACCCGGTATAGTTTTTTAATAGGTGCTTTTTTGACCAACATTAATTAACAGTTTCTAAAAATATGTATTTTTAAAAATTATTATATAATAATCATAAGGTCCCACAATGTTGTATTGAATTTTAAACATACTGGAACTCTTACATATCCTTTGAAATGTTTGCTGCATTTAAAAAACCATGCAGAATTTACTAGCGATGTCTGCACCATTGCCAGATTTTTTTGGCCAAACTAAATAACTTTACAAATTTTTAAAATTTTATTTTTACTGCTTGTTAAGATATGACAACACCACATTTTTGGTAAAAAAACAGAAGCGCTTATTGTTGCCAGACTTCCCAGGTTTTGCTACATGTAATGTTTTTTTATAACACATAAAATGCCCAATCAATTTTGATTACAAAAAACTCCAAAAGACTCCAAATTTTGAAAATTCTTTACCAGGTGTTGCAATATGAAAACTCCCAATTTTGTAAACACAGCTTTAGTGGTTTTAAAGATATTTATGCATTAACATAGTTTTTGCCAAGGGTGTAGTAGATCATATCTAAGCAACTAATAACGGCAGAATTGTGAAAATTTAAACTTTACCAAATTTGGCCCACCCAAGTTAATGCAATAAAAATAAATGGGGCATTTCATTAAAAAAAAAACACAAAAAAAACATGTAACACAAAATCTGGCTACAGTGCCCGTATCACTTTCTCATAACCTTTAAGGTTTTAAAAAAATACCACTATACTAAATTGAAGCAGAGGAACCTCTAAATATTAATATTAAGGGCTCTAATATTCACGATATTTTCGATATATTTTTCAAAAAAATAAAAGTCGATTTTTTTGGCCCAATCTACTGTTATAGTATTCCATATCATTTTTAGTTTTTTTATATCTTAATTAAAATTAATCAGTGTAACTAAAAATTTTTACAAAATAGAGGACAAATATATGATTGTTAATAATTAAGTACTAGAAAGCTTTTATTTATAATTTTTATGCAAATTTTGTGTTAAAAACAAAATGGTATTCCATATATGGTTACTTTCCTCTGTTCAATTCCACATGCCCAAAACATTTTGAAAAACAAATTTGATAAATGTAGCGTTAGCGGATTTAAAGGTGTTTATGAGTTGTGATACTTTTTACTAATCCAGTTATAAGGTACCGCCAGTTGTATAATTATTTACTTCAATATGCTGTGGAAGCTACTGTCACTGCTTATATTCTTATGATTTTCGGCACATTTAGATTCGTATTGCTGCAAAACTCATAGAAGAGGAAGGCGCCGACAGTAACTCCCCATACTTCGAATACATTGAATCCTGTTTCCGTCATAAATCTGAGATGGTTGTCTATGAAGCTGCTCATGCCATTGTTAACCTTAACCGTACTACCAGCCGAGAATTAGCCCAAGCCATTAGTGTGTTGCAGGTATTCTGTGGTTCGCCTAAACCCACATTAAGGTAAATTTTTTCTTATTATTTTAGAATATTTATCAATTTTTGTTTTTCGCACCTTTATGTTTTAGTTCTGGTTAGTTTTTATTTATTTACATTGTGAATCTGCATAAATAAAACATTTACTCTATATTACTGTACATCTTCTAATTGGGTCAGTTGGTATAAAATCCTTTTTTGCTTATTTAATATTTTTATATAAATATTTACAATTTATGAATCCTAAAACAAAAATTTCTTATATAATTTTATAAAAGAAAGTCTGGATTTTTTAACATAAAACATAAGAAATTACACTTTAAAGTTTCGAACCTTACCTAGGCAACACCCTGTATTTAACATTTTCACCTTCATAGACATAAGTTCCTCTCCCCTCTTCAAGTATAGTAATGTTGGGAGAGATAGTGGAAATTTTAAAAAATTTTTTTGGTTGTTTTTTTTTAACATTTATTTTAGAAATACTACATTTTTAAGGCTCCTTAAAATAATGTTTTAAGTAATAGCTGGTAAAAATTAATTAGGGAAAGCTAGTCAAAATTTCTATATTTAGTGCAACTTAAGTTCACATATTGTATTGTTTCAACTATGTTTTAATAAGAATTATTTCAATACTTTCTACTTTGTAATTAAATAAAAATATGTTTCTGTGAAGTTTATAAGCATTAAACATAATTTATACAAGAGGAAGACATATTTTGTCCCTATAGTGTTTTAAATCCATATAAATGTTTCTTTTATAATTATAAAGAAAATAAGATATTTTTTATTTTGAGCTCTTTTAGTGCTTGAGAAGCACAACAAAAAATATTTTTTCCTTTTTATAAAAATGCCTAAGGGGGTTAAACTTTTTTTGGCATTTCTTACATAAATTTTTAAAAGGGAGAACATTTTAAGAATATTGTCAAAAAATTTGGGAAGAATCGGATCAAAATTAATGAAGATACAATGGTTTAAGTAACCACGCATCATCCAAGACTCTAATGAAAGTATGATTGTAAATTTTATTTGCTACCATTGCCATATTTTTTAATTTCTTAACCAAAATTGTACACAATATTCTCTTAATGTTATATTTTAATATACCATCGAGTTAAATAAATAAATTTTTGACTTTATCATCAAAGAAAAATTATAAAAATGTACCTTTTTGAGCTTGAATTAACCATAACCCCTTCTTAAGGGCCTTTTAGCACTTAAGCAGAAATACATTTACTTTAAAACTATTTTTAAACTACATTTAGTTTAATGACTTAGGTACTATTTTTCAGTATTCCTATTTAATTGTATTAAGGAGGACATATTTTTATCTCTTTTCTCAACCCTGTAAATTAATAAAATATTTTTTCGTTTAAAATCTTATAATGCCTATAATAATTATATTGTATGTTGTATTTAGATTTGCAGCTGTAAGGACATTGAATCAAGTTGCTATCTCTCACCCAGCTGCTGTAACTGCATGTAATTTGGACCTAGAAAACTTGATAACTGATTCAAATAGGTCAATTGCCACTCTAGCTATAACTACTCTTTTAAAAACAGGTAGGTCTAAGGTATCAATTTTTTGTTTTACATGCATCATAACCAGGATTTTCCAATCCTATAAATGTTAGTTGTTTAGGAATAAACCATTGGTATTATTATTAATATTATTATTATTGTGGTTGTTATTTATTTTTATTCTATTCTTTTTCTTTCCAACCAACATAGATTTGGCATGGCAGTAAGAATTTTGCTAGTATTCAATAAATTAATGCTGTTATACCTGTATAGGATTGCTGTTTGTTACGTTTTTTGAATAAAAGGCTCGATTTTCGATAATAACTTATATTGTTTAAGATTACAATAAAAACTGTGTTTGCGTTTTAACGGTTGCTGGCTGAGAGAGAGTGGGCGCTTGGAGTTCTCGTTGCGGCAGCTGATCAGCTGTTTGGACGGCTCGTCTGCGCTGTTGCCACGCGTTGCTGTGTTTCATAACATCCCGGCGGCCCTGGAAAGCCTAGGTCTTTCAAGCTTCATGGGTAGTTTCGATTGGTAGTGGGCAGAGTTTCTGGATAGCTCTTGATGTAACTCCTTTGACGGTCTTCACTGTTATGACTCTAGGAAGATTATCATCTCCGGGCTGAATGGCAATAACTCTTCCCATTAACCAATATAATGGAGGTAGGTTGTCTTCGATTAGTAGTACGACGGAACCAATGGTTAATGTTTGATTAGGATTGGTACGCCATTTGTTTCGGGTTTGTAAATTCATGAGGTAGTCTCTTGACCATTTGGACCAGAATGTTTGAAATAATTTTTGAAGCTCTTGATACTGGCTTAGGCGATTTGTTGGCAAGTCTGTTAGGTTATAATCAGGAATAGCAAGTGGTGCGGTGCCAATAAGGAAATGGCCAGGAGTAAGGTAGGAAAAATCTGATGGATCATCGGTAAGTGGTGTTATCGGAGCCGAATTAAGGGCTGCTTCGACTTGAGCAAATAAAGTGGAAATTTTTTCAAAAGTAAAATAATTTTTACCTATTATCCTTGTTAAATGATATTTAGCACGCTTAACTGCCGCTTCCCAGAGACCCCCATGATGAGGAGAACGAGGAGGTATAAACTTCCAAGTTATACCGTTTTCTAACAAGTATTCTTTAATACTGGGTGTTGTGACAAATTCAGGGATTGAATTGACAATTGATTTTAATTCGTTACAGGCACCAACAAAATTTGTGCCGTTATCACTGTAAATTGTATGACAAAGACCTCGGCGCGATACGAATCTTCTAAGGGCATTTAAAAAGGCATCGCTACTTAAGTCACCTACTGCCTCAAAGTGTACCGCCTTGGTGGTAAAACAAATGAATATGCAGAGATATGCCTTAACTACGGCGCGATTTCTAAGTTTACCGTCTTTAATTAAGAAAGGACCGGCAAAATCACATCCAGTGATATAAAATGGTCGATTTTGTACAACACGATCTATAGGCAAATTAGCCATTTTTTGGATACAATGTTTTGGATTTGCGCGAAAGCAAATAATGCATGTTCTTAAAATACTTCTGATCGCCCGGCGGCCGTGAATAATCCAGTATTTTTCTCGTAAAATACCTAGAATTGAACTTATACCAGCATGCAAATTTTTATAATGCTCGTTTAAAACGATTAATTTAGTAAGCACATGTTTGTCGGATAGTATGATCTGATGTTTTGTTTCATAAGGAAGAGTAGATTTAGCTAAACGTCCACCAACTCTTAATAAATTATCAGGACCAAGAACTGGACTGAGAGATATAAGTTTAGAATTTTTGTCGATATTTGAAGAATTGTCAATAGATTTTATTTCCAAAGGAAACATTTCTTGTTGTGCTAATTTAAGAAGTACGTTCATGGCATTGTTAATTTCTGAAATTGTTAATGGACCAGAAATTCGATTATTTTTATCTTTACAATTTTTATAAAATCGATAACAGTAAGCAGTTACATGTAAAAGTTTAGACAATTTTGAAAACCGATATAAAATTTCAAATTTGGTTTTATTGACTGTTACTAAAGCTCTTTGAATTTTTACTTCAGGAACATTATTTATACTTTCAGTAGAAATGTTTACGCTTTTAGGCCAATTTGACTCATTGGTATCAGATAGCCAAGTCGGACCTGACCACCAAAGATTTGAACTTTGTAAAATTGGAACAGTAGTACCACGTGATATTAAATCAGCAGGATTTTCGCACGTAGCCACGTGACCCCACTGCGATATTTGGCTTCTTTTTGTATATCTGCCACACGATTGGCAACAAATATTTTAAGTTTGCTAGGGGATAATGCTAACCAACTTAAAACAATCATACTATCTGTCCAGAAATATGTTTTATTAATATGTATATTAAGAGAATTTTGAACCTTTTCACATAATTTTGCAGCTAAAACAGCTCCACAAAGCTCTAACCGTGGTATAGAAACTGTTTGTAATGGAGCGACACGTGATTTTGAGCATAAAAGTTGAGTAAAACATTGATTTTGATCATTGATTGACCTTAAATATATGCATGTACCATAAGCGGACTCTGATGCATCACAAAATGCATGTAGTTCGATGTATTTTGCGTTTTTAATCAATGCATGTCTACGTATATTGAGATCATTAAGCAATGTAAGTTCTTGAACAAGATTTATCCAAAAATTACTGATGTAATCTGGGAGATCTGCGTCCCAGCCTTCCTTTAATTGCCAAATTTTTTGTATTAACATTTTTGCTCTGATAACGATAGGCGATATTAATCCTAAAGGATCGAAAATACTTGAAATGGCTGAAAGTATGCTACGTTTTGAAACTTTTGAAATATTAATTTCCTTTACGGAATACGTTAAAATGTCATGTTGTGCTCGCCATACCAAACCTAAGGTACGCCTAACATCGCTTTCGTGAACGTTATATTTATCGCTTGAGTCAATTGTCTCTTGTCCTAAAACTTCAGGAACATTTGACATCCACTTACGTAAGGGAAATCCATACTGATCAAGAATTTTAGTAATTTCTGTTTTTAATGTGATCGCGCCTGGTACATTTTCATGCCCAGATATTAAGTCATCTACATAAAAGTCGTTAAGTATGACACTAGACGCTTGTGGAAAACTAACTTGATTTTCGATTGCTACTTGTTGAAGTGCGAGTAGGCAAGGAGGCGATTGGGACAGACAACGACGCTATGGCATCGCAACGCTGTCTGGCAATGACGTAACAATAGTCTGGGCCGTCATCCGACGGTGTCTGGTTCCTGAAATGAAAATAAAATTTTTAAATTATTAAAAAAGTTCTTGGCGGTATGAAGATTCGAACCCTGGGCCTTGAGGTTACTGGGTAGGCGTGATAGCATCGGACCATCAAGGCATCGTGCTTAAAAATGCAAAGAAGTTGTGGTTATAATATGCTTTCAATGTAGGCAATAGCACGGATGTGTCTTCTTTGGGTCTGCGCATTACAAGGAGTCCAAAATATAATAAGATCGACAAGTTTTCGGGTCCCGATTTATTAGACCGGCTAAAGCAATACGTATTTGTATTTTTAAGCTTTGTATATTGTCAATGTGGCTATAGAAATGCATACAACGTTCTCTAGCGACCCCTATGATATAAATGTTTAAGATGACTAGGGTAAGAACTACTATTTGAGTGGCGCGGCGACGGCCTTGGCTAGTGTCTGTATTAAATGAAAATCGATATTTCTCTCTTTCTCGCTGTTGCAGTGCCATATGTTACTGTTGTTAATTGATAGTGTTGTATGACGTCATCAGAGTTTTCACGCCAAACTATACGCTGTAGATTTTGTTGATTTTCCGATATTTTGACTTGCCGATACATTTTAGCAATGTTACCTGTTATAACGATACTATGTTTGCGAAAACGTAAGAGTATTGCAAAAAGATCGTCTTGGATAGTTGGACCTATCATTAAAATGTCATTTAATGATTTTCCAGAACTGGTTTGACAGGATCCATCAAACACGACGCGTAGTTTAGTCGTTGTACTTGTTTCGTTTATAACGCCATGGTGCGGTAAATAAAAAGATTTTTTCCGTTGTTCTCGATGTTTACTTGATCAGCGTCTATTTTTTTCATATGCCCTAGCTTTTCATACTCAGACATGAAATCGGAATATTGTTTTTTAAATTCTGGATTTTTCTTGAATTTTCTTTCGATTGAGTTTAACCGTTTAACAGCAGAATCAAGAGATTCGCCTAAATTTCCGCAATTTTCGCGAATTGGTAACGTTACGATAAAACAACCATTAGAATCACGTTTCAACGTTTGATTAAATATTTTTTCGCATTCTAGTTCTTCGCTCGTTAAAAACTTTTGAGTAGGATACTCTTCAAGTTCCCAAAATTGTTTGATTTGATCTTCGATATTTTCTCCCGATTTTAAAAAGAAACATTTACTTGGTGAATTTTGAAAATTACTAAAAGATATTGGTCCAGAGATCACCCATCCAAACAAGTTATTTTGTAATATGGGCATGTTTTCCCCGAGATATTTTTTATCAGAACCTAGAACTTGATAGAATACTGTAACACCTAATAATAAGTCAATGCCTGATGATTTATGAAAATTTGGATCTGCTAATTTAATGTTTTCTGGAAGTTTTAATTGTGATTTTGAAAATGTTCTTGATGGTAATTGTTCCGTTATTTTATCTAGTACCAAAAATGTCTCCCTTGCGGAGTATGTGTTGTTAAATGATTTTATTTCGGTAGAAATTCTATTTATCACGTTTCTTGTTGAATCACCTATTCCCGTTATTGGAATGTTCGTTTTATCAAATTTAACTTTAAGTTTTTTAGCTAAATCTGTTGTTATAAAATTTGACTGTGCCCCACTGTCGAGCAAAGCGCGACATGGAATCCATTGACCGTTTTGATTTTTTATTAATATGTTTGCTGTGGAAAGAAGAACTTCCCTACAATCTATAGCGCTGTGATTAACTGATACACCAACCGTATTTTCTTTTTGAGTACCCCCGGTAGATGGGTCACTATTTTCGTGAACTAGTGTATTAACTGAAACACCAACCGTATTTTCTTTTTGAGTACCCCCGGTAGGTGGGTTACTGTTTTCGTGAATTAGTGTATTATGTTTTTTGTTACATATTCGGCATCCTTGTGATATGCAATCTCGATATTCATGATTTGATCTTAAGCAGTTTAAACAAAGCTTTAATTTTTTAATTTCTTCGATTCGCGACGCCACTGGTAAATTTAACAATTTTTCGCATCTATAGATGTAATGTTTATCCTTGCAATAAAGGCAGTTTAAATTTTTACCAATTTGAACGGTATACGATTGTTTAGTATGCGTTTTTGTTGTAAAAATGCTCGCGAGGCGGCGTAGTGTCTTTTTTATCTTTTTTATAATTATAATCGATCGATTCGGTAAATTTGCTTCGATCTTCCAAAAACTTTAGAAGGTCATTTAAATTAGGTTTTTTAATTTTTTGATTTATTACGAATTCTTCCCACAAACTTACTTTACGATAATCTAGTTTAGTTACTAAAATGTGAATTAAAAGGGTTGACCATTCGTCTACTGGTTCACCTAATAATTTTAGTGCCCTATATCGTTTTTGAAAGTCATCTAATAGATTTCTTACGTTGTATTTTTTTCTTTATTTGAAACACATGGCAAATCAAAAATAGCCCTAACATGATTTTTATTGTTAAAGTTTCGTTTTCATAACGTTCTAAGAGTAAGTTCCACGCTAAATCGTAATTTTGTTCAGTTACCTCGATCGCTTCAAGGACCTTTGCGGCATCTCCTTTTAGAGAACTTAACAAATAATAAAATTTCCTAACTTTATCGATATGCGGATCATCATGTACTAAAGTTTTATAAAGATCGCGAAATTGATTCCATTTTTCATAATCCCCGTAAAATTTTATAAGTTCGATAGTCGGAAAACCCTTAGAAGAAACGTTTGGCAACACTGTCCTCTGTGTTTCACCTTGACTCAGTAAGCGGGAATTTTGAATGCTTTGGTTGCTACCCGGAATCGTCTTGTTTTCGTAAAATTTACGAATTGTTCTAACCGCTTTGGCAGTATACTCGAAATATAAATCTTCAAAGATCTCTCGCTCGTTTGATTTTTTCTCGCCGATATCTAATAATTCTAAATTGTTTTGTACAGTTGTAAAATCGTTAAAAAGAGAACTTTCTACGTTTCTTAATCTTAACTCCAAGTTTTCGATTTGATTTTCCGTGAATTTGTCTACAAAACCACAGAAACGTTTTAAAGCATTTTTTAATTGCTCTCGCTCTAACCTTAGGTTAACGATCGATTGTTTTTGTTTCTCCTCAGCAGCATGCAAGTCTCTAAGCTCATCATTCGACATGATTAATAATTACTACACCAAATATCTGATAATAATACGATAAACGATAATATGCTCTACCAATTTATTAGCTCAAGCCAAATAAAAAGGAAAATGATAGCTAGGAAGCGTGAAAAAAGGAACAGACTTACCGATTCTTACGCCAGCAAAACCATCTCGCACCCCGGTTTGCACAAATTAATGGCTGCCGCGCCGCTGTTCGTCTTCTGCACGCACTTCGATTTTGATTGATTTCTGGATTGTACGATACGAAATCCACAGGTTTTTACCATTCGGACGAAGGACCATGTATAGGATTGCTGTTTGTTACGTTTTTTGAATAAAAGGCTCGATTTTCGATAATAACTTATATTGTTTAAGATTACAATAAAAACTGTGTTTGCGTTTTAACGGTTGCTGGCTGAGAGAGAGTGGGCGCTCGGAGTTCTCGTTGCGGCAGCTGATCAGCTGTTTGGACGGCTCGTCTGCGCTGTTGCCACGCGTTGCTGTGTTTCATAACAATACCCTAAAGCTGTTACTTGACTGTTACTGACATCAAATGTTTGAAGGGGGTCATTCCAAAATGCTTCTAGTCCACTTTGGCAAAATGTTCAGAACTCAGTAAACACTGTTTTTTTTTAGTAGAATTATATTTAATGTATATTTTAATTTTTTAGAATAGAGTATTACCAATAGAAAAGTACAAATGTAATCCTATAACTTATGTAAGCATCATTTGGCTAAAATTTTAAAATTTAAGGTAGTTCTACCGATACCACAAGAGTCAAATGAGTGCTTAAGGTAATTTGATTACTGTGGTATTTATATTTGGCAACGCTTCGTAAAAACAATAGAAATCATACGCAAAAATCTACTACACAAGCATCTCTAAACAAGTTATAGGTTTTAAATTGTTATGTTTATTTACTAATAAAATCTTAACTACCCTTATCATATCACCAAAAAATATATTTAATTGAAAAGGCAAAACAGTCACTGAAAAAAATTATAACAAATTTATAAAACAAGGTTAAGTAGCACATAAATTTAAGGATAAACATGGAAATTTTCTATCAACTTATGTAAATATTGTCGTCGAATTGTGCACTTAAAAACGCTCGGAAAAAACATGTTTTCTAATTATTGCGGATATTTATTATTACTCATTGGATCTTGTAACCGAAAAACGTATTGGACTGGCATAATTTTATTTTATGTTACATATACCGTATTCGATAAACTTTTTCGGGCGCAACATAACCTTTCAGCAGCGTTGCCACATGTCAGTCACATAGTATATTTTTCTTAATTATTTAATAATTACTCCTATCACATGCTCTAAAGGTCTTATTTTAATTAGTTCATTAAACTGGTGGTGGTGACAGAGTCAAGCATCAAGTCCCTTGGTGTATATCTTGATTCTGGGCTTCGATGGAGTGTCCATACAGATTATTGCTGCAGACGATTGGCCTCAAGAGCGTTTCTGCGTCGTGGAATTGCTGACTGCGTGTCTCAGGGTTTACTAGAATTTTATTTGAGTTTTTCTGTTTTAATACGACAAATACTTATGCTACCTCTTATTTTTTTATCAATTTTTTATTGTATTTTGTACTACTATTTTATTGTATATTTTACTACTTTTATATTTTATTTTGATTACTTCTTTTTAATTGACATGTGTAAATACTTTTGTATGCAAACACCAATAAATTATTATAATTAAACTCTTAGATTGTTGGATTCTACAGAACAAGGAATTTCATCTTCTTCTAAAAGAAGATTGTACTTTTGAGTTGTCATTAGCTTCTATATATTTAGTGATTTTTTTAAAGAGTTGAATTTATGCTTATCCTTTTACTGTAATTTAAAATTGGCCGAATGAATAAGACCCACTTTGAAACGGCGCTTCTGATGGATAAAGTGCATATTGGAATGAAAATCGATTTTGGAGCGTGTCGTTTATAGGATTAGAACAGATTTGGAAGAAAAAATTATATAAAGATTTGTCCTGGACAATATAAAAAACATGTTTATATCTTTAACTCAATTTTACCTAAAAGTGGATTTTGGATTGACTCTTTTCTTTTTCACATTAACATTTTTTTTGCCACTTTTAACCCCAACGTATGGAATATATCTAAAACTTCCTATTTACTTTTTCCTTCTTCTCCATGGTCATAATTTGACGTGTTAAAACACTATCCGCGATTTAGATTAAGAAACACAATGCTGCAGCACAGTCAGTCAGCTAATTAAAATGGGTATCTAGATCCAAAATGGCAAAAAAGATTTTTCAGAAATTACACGATTTTTGGTTCGTGTCTCGTCTAAAAACAAGCACTTTTGAAAAAATAGCATTAAATGTTAGAAACCATATTAGGCATCATTGTCTAATATCTTAAATAAAACAAAAAAATGCAACAGCAGCAAGCAAAGTATGACAAACAAATGTCATAGTGTCTTAAAAGGGTTCAAAAAGTATCCGATAGGGGTGCTTAAGCTGAATTCCTTTTTGTAGTGAAGCCATTCACATATTGTTTAAAACGCGACATTTATCACTTAACCATCCTTTTTTTTTTGTAGGAGCCGAATCTTCAGTGGACCGCTTAATGAAACAAATTGCCACTTTTGTATCAGAAATCAGTGATGAATTCAAGGTTGTCGTAGTACAAGCTATCAGAGCTTTAGCCTTAAAGTTCCCAAGAAAACACAGTGTTCTAATGAATTTCTTATCGGCCATGTTGAGAGATGAAGGTGGTCTTGAATACAAAGCATCAATTGCAGACACTATTATTACAATTATTGAAGATAATCCAGAAGCAAAAGAGACTGGTCTTGCACATCTTTGCGAGTTTATTGAAGATTGTGAGCATGTGTCTTTGGCAGTAAGGATTCTGCATTTGTTGGGAAAAGAGGGACCAAAAACTAAGCAACCTTCAAGGTACATTTTTCATAATTTTCATTTTTTAACATAACCTTCAAATTTATTTCTCTTAAACCATTAAAAAAATGACGTTTTTTATTGTTATCATGAAGATTATTTTAGTACACTACATAAAGTGTATCAGTTTGCAGATAAATTTAAAAGATATTAGTCAAAATTAATAATAATTATAAATTTGGATAAATCAGCAAACTAAAATTATAAATTTTATATGGTTATAGAAAAAATGTAGTATGTGACACATGCATGAAGTATCATTTTTACTTATTGATCTCCCATTTATTAAAAAAAAAAGTATCACTTTATGCACTTGGTATGTAAATTACTATTTTATAGAGATAATTTCATTACTTTTTTAGGTATATCAGATTTATCTACAATCGTGTTATACTGGAATGCCCGTCAATTAGAGCTGCAGCAGTATCTGCAATGGCTCAATTTGGTGCATCATGCCCTGATCTTCTTGAAAATATTCAGGTCTTGTTGGCCCGTTGTCAAATGGATTCAGATGATGAAGTTAGAGATCGAGCTACTTATTACAGTAATATTTTGTCCAAACAGGATAAGAGTCTATATAATAATTATATTTTGGACACACTGCAGGTATGTTAAAAAAAACTATTTTATGAATTATATCTTAGCAGATTTAAAATTAGAAATACTATTTAAAGATAAATGTTATAGTTTAAACTGATGAATTAAAAAGTAAGCTAATACAATTTAAAACCGTTTTTGTAGCCAAAAATACAAATTTAGTTTATACAAAAACCAGAACTATGCTATATAAGTGGAAACAGAAACTTTTCGCTATATTTTCTTAAATTATTTCAAATATCCCGTTTTAGGTTTCCATCCCAGCATTAGAAAGAACACTTAAAGAATACACACAGTCCAGTACAACCCAACCATTTGACATTAAGACCGTGCCAGTAGCTGCCATTCCTAAACCAGAGGATCATGAAATTAAACAGAAGGCTGAGGGAATGTTGATAAGTTCAGGGCCTGCTAAAGCAGCACCAGCTGCTCGGGAAGAAAACTTTGCTGAAAAGTTGGCATCATTACCGGGTAGGCAAGGAATTAATTCATTTGGATTGTTAACTAAAAATTTGAAAAAATAACAATAACAATAATAACAAAAACAAATAATATTATGATTGATGATATTAAAGGTTTTCATTTTTCATGTAACTCATCAGCCTAGATATACAGTGAAGACCTAAAGTCCGTCCCCACTAAAATCTGAACTGTTTGGGATATTCTAACGAAATTTTGAATGATAATGACAAGACCTTCCTTCCATTATTTTTTTCCAATGTGGTGCTCAGCTGTCATATTGACATTTAAAGTTGCTTCAAATTTCATTAGAATATACCGAACGGTTTAGATTTTAGAAGGGGACGGACGAAATTTAGGTCATCACTGTACGTGTTTATTGGTATATTATCTTTCTAAGCAAAAACTAATATTAAGGCAATTTCGGCCCGTTTTGGTACCCCAGTATGGTTAAATGCCTCCAACCAATGTCGGATGTCAAAATAGTGACGTCACGCTAATTTTAGCACCCTCTTTGGTTTATCGAATGCTATACCGTGGCTTGTGGATTGGTAGATGAGTTTGATATGCTCCTATCCTTTTCAAAAGTTGTGGGTTTTACTTTAAATTTTATTTCTTTTGATAATAAAACAGCCTAACCCGATAAACTGTTAGGTACGATTCTTCTATTTACCTATCAAAAATGTACCAAACGAATTCGGACGCTACCATACACAGACGTCACGGTTGTGACGTAAAACATACCAATTGATATCCACCAAAGTCAGAGTACCAAAACGGGCCGAAATCGCCTTAAGTATATTGCTTCTACTCTAATTAGGGGTTCAGTGGAAAAGTTATACAAGTAACATTTTAATAAAATGATAAATAGGTGCAGCAATATTTTATTTATATTTTATGTATATTCATATTTCTTAGGATTTAATTTATATTTATGGGAAATATGTTTTATATTTTTAGGTTTTTTTATTGGCAAATAACCTTTGTCTAAAGTGGGGCAGTATTTTCTTACTGTTACTGGCTATTTTCTAATTGTCACTTGTACCACGTTACCACTGACCCCCTAAATTTTTTTTTTTTTGAAATATAAATTAAAAAATAATAATTCCATTTTATTTTACCATCATTGCATATGAATATTCTTTTAGGTGTTCAAGCACTGGGACCACTGTTTAGAAGTTCAGAAGTATTAGAATTAACCGAATCAGAAACAGAATACTTTGTTAGGTGTATTAAACATTGCTTTGCTAAACATGTTGTACTTCAATTTGACTGTCTAAATACTTTAAATGATCAACTGTTAGAAAATGTTCGTGTACAGCTGGACCCAAGTGAAGGTAAGAAATGTAATAACCAAAGAGATCCGATAATAACATATTAGATATAACATTTTCTCCTACTTTTTATGGATAAATATTTTAGTCTTGTATAAGTATACATAAAAGTTTGTAATCGTTTTTGTTATTCTTAGGCTGTATTTTTAGTTTATTAATAATAATTTAGACAATAATCTATCCATAGTATTTTTCTTGTACCATCAAAGATGTTTTTGTAAAATATAATTATTTAAATAATTTCTAGGTTATGAAATTGTCAGTGAAATTCCTTGCCCAAAACTGCCTTACAATGAATCTGGCACTACCTATGTTATACTTAAATTCCCTGAAGACGATTTACCAAACAGTATTGGCACATTTGGAGCATTGCTTAAGTTTATTGTAAAGGATTGTGATCCTGCCACTGGGTTACCTGATATTGATGAAGGTAAATATTATCTGTTTGGGTAGAAATAATAGACAACATTTTGACACTTAAACCCAATCTACAAATTTTGAAAATTAAATTACTTTTTTTAGGTTATGAGGAGGAATATATGCTTGAAGATATTGAAATAACCCTCGGTGATCAAATTCAAAAAGTCAGTAAAGCTAACTGGGGGCAGCTTGGGAAGAGGCGGAATCTACATACTATGAAATGGAAGATACCTATGCATTAAGTTCGATGAACAGTTTGGATGAAGCAGTAACAAATATCATCAAGTTCTTAGGGTTACAGCCTGCTGAGAGGAGTGATAGAGTACCCAAGGGAAAGACTACACATACATTATTGCTGGCTGGTAAGGATATATTTTAAAACAAATTAGTAACAGCTTATGTTTTTTTTTTTTAAATTTTTGTGCAGCCCACATAGGTTTAAATAAAGCTTAAGTACTGGGTACCAGGTTATTAGATGTTTTAATTCATTTTATCCTCAGTTGTCTAAGTAGCAAAATATGCAGATATTGTATTTAATTATTTAAAAGCACCTTTTAGACCACGCGGTAATGCCACGGACGTTACATAAATAACTGCTATTTCCCATTAACATCGGTGTATTGTCAACCAGACAGGCCCTGCATTTTAACATAGGATATTTGGGGTTTTTATATGAGTAGGGATGGTACTATGTTTAGGTCTAATTTTAGAAGTCAAGCTTTGAAACAATCATAATCAGTACGCCATTTATCCTAAATTAATGATATTGAAAGATTATTCATCACAAAATTAATGGCATATATGTAGTAGGGTGATCCCACCAACTTTGAGCTCTTAATATTAATTTTAGGTACTTACCATTTAAAATTGAAGTTTTTCCATTTAAAATGTATGTAATTTTTTTTCAAATTTCTCAGCCACTTTTTACTATATTGTAAATCGTTTTGATGGACCTTCATGATTTTGACTACTTACATATTTCTCTACAATAATAATTTTTCAAGAGTAAATATATTTTTTGGAGTTACACAAAAACACTAAGCAGTTTCAAATAGGTGAAATATTTTATAGTTTATTTGTTTTCTGGGAGTTTCAATTTAAACAAAATAATATTTGGCTTTTTCTTCAGAATAAAGAAGTTTAATAAATATTAAAAAAAAACTTTTTATATAATATGAAGGACTTATCTGTCCTTGCATAATATAATAATAGTTAAGATTACTTTAAAAGAAATAAATTAATAAAATATTTAATATAAAATAATTATTTTATTTCAGGTTATATTATTATTATTATAGCCTATATTAAAATAATTATTTTATATTAAATATTTCATTTATTTATTTCATTTTAAGTAATCTTGACTTTTATTATATTATGCAAGGACAGAATAGTTCTTTATAGTATATAAAACGTTTAATTTTATTAAAATGTTTAATAAACCTCTTTATTCTCGAGAAAAGCCAAATATTATTTTGTTAAGAGGTAAAATATACCGTAAGATCCATCAAAACGATTCACAATATAGTAAAAAGTGGCTAAGCATTAGAAATCTGAAAAAAAAATTATATGCATTTTAAATGGAAAAACTGATTTATGTGTCATTTTTTCTTCCATGATATTTAAGTAAGTAATTTTTTTAGGTATCTTTAGAGGCGGGATTGATATTTTAGTTAGGGCAAAACTTGCCCTTGCTGATGGAGTTACAATGCAGTTAACTGTGAGGTCACAAGATGAAGGTATTTCTGAGCTCATTACATCTGCTGTAGGTTAAGAAAATATCAGTTGTATTTTTTCTACTTTATAATTAGTGATATATTAAAAATTATGAATTTATTATATGTTATACTGTCTATATATAAAATAAAATGCTTATATAAACATTTAGTTTAGAGTATGCTTTACAAAGTAAAATTGAAGGGTTAGGAAGCAGAACGGACCATTTCACCAATCCAAAAAAGTACTTAAACACATATTTTTTAGCATAATACTTATTTATGTTTGAACTAATAATTATTATAGGACAGTAGTACCTCACTTAGTCCACAATTTTGGATAGAGCATAAAAAACCAGCCACGTAGCAAAATTGTTAATGGTTATTATCCATGTAAGTAAAACTAAAAATTAAGTCGATCGCCGGGAATTTGAATTACATTGATTAATTTCTTAACGTTGTAGGAGGAACATAAAAGATAATTAAGATAATTAAATATACTTATTATGACTTTAATTCTGACAATTATTCAGTTTATAATTTTATGATACAAGAGATGTCAATTTTTTTCTAAGCTTAACCAGACCTTTAAATTATAGTTTAGTTTCGAATTTATTATTATTTCTGCTTTCTTTAGTGATCTGTTTTTTAAAGCTATGGGCAAAATTAAATGTGTTCATGTCAATTTGGTTTTTTTTTGTTTTTATCTTTGGACAAACCACGAAGGCTAAAAGCCTAAATACTAACGTACCGTGGGTGTCTTAAGCGAGGTAAGAGGGAGTTTGTTGACACGGGACTTAAATACTTGAAGATTTGGGGGAAGGAAAGACCTCCGCGGGCAGCAAGTTCAACAACCTAGAAACTCTAGGGATAAAAGAACGAACAAAGTGGGAAGTTTGGGGCCTGTCCAGTTGGACCGTATAGGGATGCATACGCGCGGAACCACGAGTTTCTCTGTTGAGAATCGTAAGTGGAGGAACTATACTGGACAATTCTTCAGAGCAGAATCCATGGAAGTACCTATAAAAAGCGATAAATCCCCCACAGCCCGACGATGGGCAAGAGAGGGAAGCCTTTCTGTAAGTGAAGGATCATTAATGAGACGAATAGCTCTTCTTTGAATAGATTCAAGAATGCTTAGGGTTG